>JALHBU010000045.1:0-138310 GCA_024340005.1 Tolypocladium tropicale | reverse complement strand
TTTTTTTTTTTGGGAAGCTGTACCATGTCCTCGCTTGCTTTGTCGCAGGCTCCAATTTCTCCATCCGCGAAGGTCCCATCAGTGCGGTATACCCTTGACCGGGAGGTGTCGGGCATTGTCTTGATAGGCAAGCCCAATAGTACCTTGGTAGCGCGTTCGGCCCTGGGTGTGATTGCGTGCGGATGATGCAAACACCGGTGCACTTCAAAGCGGCGAGCCGTGGTTAGCCACTTTGGGACGCACGCAGGTCAGGTTACAGCAACACTCAACCGGAGCCAGTCAATCAAATGTATAGAAGTCTGCGCCGGTGCAATGGAATTTACTTCGTCTTATCAGAAATCAGGCTGAGGACCAACTTGATAGATAGGTAGCGGCAAGGGCCAGAGACGCTATCATGGAGGCAGGTGAGTCGAGTTCCCAGACCGAGTTTAGACATCCAGGACCGACGACGGAATAAATAGACGTCGCCCATGACGCGGTAGTATGGCAAGGATGCAATGGAGTCTCCATGGCGGACTGGGCGTGCGTGTTGACTGGCTGTGTCTGCACCAGAGAGAGCTGCAGTCAACCTGCCGTTCGCGGTGCGTGCATCCAGTTGTGGCAAGAAAACACGCGTGCGAGTCCCTAAGTAATGGCGCGCCCAAGAGTCCATACTACCTACGGATATAATATGCAGGTGGTCGCTCAGGGTGCCAAGCTTGGGCGAAGTGCCGTTGGCAGGAACGTAGTAATACCTGCGTTTACCGAGTCTTGCCAGTGTGCCTGCAAGCCGCCTGTCAGAAATATGGGGTTCCTACCTACCTTAGCATCTTAGGTACTCCGTAGAGGTACCAAAATTATCCCGTTTAGTTTACCTCATCGATGGATCTGCGTGCGCACCACCGCACCACCACACCTTAAGCCAAACTCTTGCCGCCTGGGCGGAGCTGCAACTCACCCGCCAACGAAATCAAGCACGCGCACTCGAGGTCATTGACTGCTTGACCGCACGCCTCGCCGCTACAAGCTCGCACCCATGGTGACTCATCTTGCCGGACCGCATTGCCATTTCCTGGGGCGATACATCCCGTAGACGGTCCCGCGCCCGAATGTAGCACCGCCGTTCAGCATACCCTTCCACGCCGAACCAACCCTCGCCATCACGAGCCCATATCCGCACCGCCGCTCGTGGTGTCGCCATGGATCGCGCACGGAAGCGTAAGTTGCATGCGCTGCTGCCGTCTTCGAGCTGTTGCCCAGGTGCTGACCAGTCGCCCAGGCGAATTGCGCTCCCTCAACGAGAGAGCTTGGTGCGGCGAGAAAGGTTCGTCCTCGGCCTCCAGGCCCGTGCCGATGGCGGACATGGCGCGCCCACCGCGACGCTGACCTTGGCTCTCTAGATCTGTTTCCCGTCGGCAGCGCGCTCGATTCGTCTCTCAAAAAGAATACAGCATTCATCAAGCGACTGCGAACGGCCATCACCACCGCGACCCTCGCCACCTTTTTGCAGGAAATACGAACGCTGAGCTTGCATAAGTACTTGTCCGAGATTATATCTGCCTGCTATGAGGGTCTCTGTAGGCTCAAGTCCCCCGGGGAGATTGAGGCGGGCGTCGAAATTGTCTGCGCGCTCCATCAGCGCTTCGGCCCGGCCGAGTTCACCGAAAGCCTCGCCTGGCTGCTCGGCAAGGGAATGTCCACGCCTGACAAGAGCTTCCTCAAGACTCTAGCCCCGGAAGCTCGCGAAAAGGAGGAAAAAGAACGTATAATCCGTCAGCGGTCACTCTTGCGAGTCACCACCGATCTCTGGCTTGTCGGCGTTCTTCGCACTCTCGACGATGCCAGCAAGCCCGATGACGCCACCAAGGGGGCGGCCGGCAAGGCTGCCGATCTCAAGCCGCGCAGCAACTCTGCCGGCAAGGGAGGTGGTTCCGAGCCGTTTCCGCTCGAGGTTCTCAAGGACCTTTTGGGGCATGATCGGGAGCATGCAAATCTCCCCTTGCTCGTCGTCTTTGTCAAGGCTTTTGCTTGGGACATCCTTGGCATAAAGTCGGCAGGGGCCGAAGGCCGAAAGACTGTGGAGGAGGACGGCGCGACAGATGCAGTCAACGGAAGTCAGCAGGGCGCTGAAGGCATCAGTGAACCCCCAGTGACTGATCAGCCCTTCACGTCCCCGGACGAGGCCGAGAGATTCCGAAGCGTTCTGAAGCGGTATTTCGACGACGTCACGGCGCACATCGTTCGGGATCAGAAATCTATCCAATCCCAAGCCCGACGGAATGCCGAAGCCTACGTCAAGTCTGGCGAAGTCTTCGAGGATCGCCAGGCCAATTACGAGAGGCTGGTCAAGGCCCAGGACCGGCTTGTCTCCAACGCGCAGGTTGTCGCTGATGCTATCGGTGCTGATATGCCAGACCTGAAGGACTCGGACGACTCGTTTGCGACGTCGAGCAGCTCCATCGGCCTAGTCAAGACAGGCGACTATTTGCGTTCAATGGGCGAAGGGCCTGGCATCTGGGCGGACGAGGACGAGCGTCGATTCTACGAAAACTTGGTGGACCTCAAGGGCAAGGTTCCACCTATTCTGCTTGAGGATGGCAAGAAGAAGAAGGCAGATGCCGACGAGCAAGTCGGCAAGAAGGCCGAGTTGACTGACGCATCAGATGTCACCAAAGCGGCTGAGTCGGCGGCTGATGATCAGTCCACGGCTATTGCTAATAAGACGATTGGGGCTCAGGTCGATGCGCTGCTTGCGCGGCTGCCTGAGCTTACCAACAAGGAAATCATTGATCAGACCGCCATTGACTTCTGCTTTCTCAACTCCAAGGCATCGCGCAACCGCCTCGTCAAGGCATTAACGGAGGTGCCCAAGGGCCGAAGCGATCTCCTCCCATCCTGGTCTCGCCTAGTTGCTACTCTTGGTCGATACATGTCGGACGTTCCCAAGGGGCTTGTTGATTATCTCGACGCCGAATTCCGAAGCCTGCAACGCCGAAAGGAGAAGGATTTCCTCGGCCAAGTCCGACTCAGCAACATTCGTTATCTTGCAGAGCTTACTAAATTTGGCGTCGTCCCCGAGCACGTCGTGTTTCACTGTCTCAAAGTCAGTCTCGACGACTTTTCTCGGATGAACATTGAAATTCTTTGCAACCTGATCGAGAACTGCGGCCGATACTTGCTGAAAAATCCGGACACAGCACCGCGCATGGTGAGCTTTCTGGAGACTCTGCAGCGCAAAAAGTCGGTGCAACATATCGGTCAGCCAGAGAGGATGCTCATCGACAATGCTGTATACTATGTTGACCCCCCTGAGCGGCCCGCAATTGAGCAAAAGGAGCGGACGCCCATGGAGCTCTTTGTCCGTAAGCTTCTGTACAACGATCTGACCAAGAGAAACTATGGCAAAATATTGAAGCAGATTCGACGGCTTCATTGGGAGGAGGCCGAGGTACACACCTGCCCATCCCCCTGACACAAGCGAGCTCGCTTTCCCAACTGACTGTGGCTTCAGGTTGTCTCTATCCTGGTGAAGGTCTTTTCAAAGCCCGGGAAGGTCAAGTATGGAAACATTCACCTTCTTGGAATCCTGCTGAGCGCTCTACACCGCTATCATCCCGACTTTGCCGTCAAAGTCATCGACAACGTCATCGAGTCCATTAGCTTCGGGCTAGAGCAAAACGATTTTAGATTCTTTCAGCGCCGTGTCGCGGAAGTGAAGTACTTGGGGGAGCTCTACAATTACCGAATGCTGGAGCACCCAGTCATATTTGACACGATGTACAAGATCGTGACATTTGGATACGGTAAGCTGGTGAACCGGACTTGAGGGAAGCAACCTGTGCCTCCAGCTAATCCTCTCTCAGGTGGGCCCCCAGTCCCGGGGCGGTTCAACCCATTTGACCCGCCAGACGACTTCTTCCGAATCCGCCTCGTTGCCACTATATTGGAGACTTGCGGCATGTTCTTTAACCGAGGAGCTGCAGGGAAGAAGCTGGACTACTTTTTGTCCTTCTTCCAGGTATGTCGGCTCGAGTGTGCTCGTACAAAGGGGCCTTTTTGAGCTAATCCGTCGACAGTACTACGTCAACACGAAGGCATCACTTCCCATGGAAATCGAATTTGTTGTGCAAGACATATTCGCACTTACTCGGCCGCAGTGGAAGCTGGCCTCAAATCTAGAAGAAGCGTCCAAAGCTTTCCAGCTCGCCATAGCCCAGGACCAGAAGACGGCAGGGGCCGACAAAGCAGCTGAACCAGATGAAGCCACAAGCGGAGCATCATCTGATGACGAGAATGGGGATGGCGATGAGGTCGAGGTATACGGTGATGGCGAGGACGAAAGCGCCTCGGAGGAGGACGATGTCGAGGTAAGCAGATTGGCGCAGTTTCACAACGTCCCTAGCTGATCCTCGGCACACTAGGAGGACGATGATGACTCGGTGCATGGCAGCGACTTCAACGAGGAGGCGATCGTTGTGACCCGGCAGGAGGAGACGGTCGATCCGGAAGACGAAGCAGATTTTGAACGGGAGTACGCCAAGATGATGGCCGACAGCCTGGAGTCCCGGAAGTTCGAACGCAAGCAGCTGTTTGATGTTCCGCTTCCGGTTCGGCCCAAAGCCCGCGAATCCTCCACGCCTATGACAGCAGGCGAAGAAGGATCCGCAAACACCCCCAGCACCACCATGGCCTTTTCACTCCTGACAAAGAAGGGCAATCGTCAACAGGTGTGACTCCCTCCGGTGCCATTCTCTAGCCGCCGCTTTTGCTGACATTAATTGCCAAGACCCGAAAGGTGGAACTGCCATCTGATTCGACGTTTGCGATTGCCATGAAGACGCAGCAGAAAGCGGAGAAGGAGGAGCAGCAACGCATCAAGAGCCTGGTCCTAAACTACGATCTTCAGCAAAGCGAAGACCAAGAAGGTGAGCCTATGTCTTCGTGACACCGGCACCCCGGAAGTAATGCTGACCCTCTCACAGGCAGTGAACGGCCGGCGACTTTCTTTCACAACCGGGTCGACAAGCCGAGTAAGGATCGGGGCCAGAGGATTCGAAAGTTGCAGCTGAGCGATGTCGACTGGTGAAGAGGGCATGGATACAGATGCGTATCAATACGATGAGGGGCCGGCTATTGCCGCAGCAAACGGGATCTAAGTATCGCCATTCGCGCAGAAGAAGCCCCGTTCTCACATGACTCCGCGTAGCCGACTCTGGAGAGCCACTAGGGGGTTTGGAGGTCCAGTTTCGATACCAAGACTGATATTATACCGTCGAATGGTCTTTGGCTGAACGCTACAGGGCAGTCATAGACGATGGCACAAGCATTGCTACAAGTGCATCAGACCATTCGCACGGAACCAGCCAAGAACACCCCTCCTATCTCCCTGGTTACTGGGCTGAACATCGCTGCGAAATGGGCCTAAGGAAGGGATGGATCTGCGAGGTGCTCAGCTCAGCAGGTGCCGACACTGCGAGGGGAACGGAGATGGGAACGAAGAGGGGCAGACCAGGCATCTCGAATTTGTTTGAGATGATGGGATGATGGTGCGTGGAAAGCGGCGAATTGCCAGAGTCTTCCACGAGCCCTTGGATGTCTAGATAGCGCAGCTGGCTCTCAGGGGTAAAGGAAGCGGCATGCGTCGTCGCCTTCGATGAGAGCACGATAAGAAATCAGCGTAAGATGTGCACAGTCGGTTGCCAGGGTGCTGCGTGTTGGCTGCGTGTTGGGCTGCAAGAGGTGGCCTTGTCTCTGGCGCGCGCCGTGTCTCTGTGCTCATGCCGACGTTTCCTTGCGCGACAAACAGGTGACACCTGCCGGCCTTTGCCGACATATATTATGCGGCATGAGGTAGGCTTGAGACAAGAGTGACAGGCGGGTGATTGCCTCTGCAGCTCCGCGGCAAGTGAGTCTGCTGCGGCATGACGCCGACGCAAGTGGCACGGTGAAGCTCAGACCTCAAGCTGGCCTTGTGCGACGTGGACGAAAGGTTGCAACGCAGCGTCCTCGTCCGCCTGCTTCGACCCCCGAGGGACACTTTCCTGCCCTTGACACTCGGTATCCTCACTCTCACTCAGAGTCGCCGCCACCGCCATAGCTCTGTAGACCGGCCCCCGCGCGATTGCGCTTCACCATGACCGCCTCCGAGCAATGGCCCGTCAAAGACGTACCTCTTCCTCCCGACCAAGGCGTCGCCCTTGCTTCTCTGAGATGCTGCATGCGGTTGTTGGCCAAGACGGGTGCTGACTAGTTGCTGTCTGCAGATCGTGTACACGGCCATCGTCGGCGTTGCCATGCTGATGGCGTGCCTCGAATGGCTCCTCTGGCTCGCGGCATTCACGTACTGCTTGTTCAAGGTATTCCGAAAGGCGGAGCACTGGTCCATCCGAGTTCTCTGCGTCCTCGTTGGCCTTGCCTTTGTCCTGCTCCGGTACGCCCGCCGCCATCCAAGACCGAGCCGCGGAAGCACCGCAGCTGACAAGACGTGTGCAGCTTCATCTTCTTGCCAATCATGTTGATAACCCTGCCCCTGCCCGGCCAAATCTCCAAATACTGGCCCCCCGCCCTTGTCTCCTTTCTGCAGTGGTTTGCCTTCTGGAGCTTTGCCATCCTTCTCACCGTCCCCTGGCTCCTATGCGTCTACCAGCTCGTCATCAACCAGCTCGGTCGCACAAAGCGCATCAAGCGGGTGCTTGACGACGTGACGGCCCCCAAGGTGGTGGTGGTCATGCCTTGCTACCGCGAAGAGCCCGAACTACTCATCAAGGCTGTCGACTCGGTCGTCGACTGCGACTATCCGCCGGCTTGCATTCACATCTTCCTCTCCTTCGACGGCGAGCTGGTGGATGAGCTGTACCTTAGCACGATTGACCGCCTCGGAGTGCCGACGACGATGAGCACGTACCCTAGGAGTATCGACGTGTGCTACAAGGCGGCCCGCATCACCGTGTCTCGTTTCCCCCATGGCGGCAAACGTCACTGCCAAAAGTCCACCTTCAAACTCATCGACAGAGTATATGCTCAGTACCTGAAGAGGAACGACAACCTCTTTATTCTCTTCATTGACTCGGATTGTATCTTGGACAAGGTCTGCCTGCAGAATTTTGTCTACGACATGGAACTCAGCCCCGGGAACTCCAAGGACATGCTTGCCATGACGGGCGTCATCACGTCGACAACGCGCAAGCACAGCATAATCACTCTGCTGCAGGATATGGAATACATCCACGGCCAGCTGTTCGAGCGCACGGTCGAGTCGGGCTGCGGCTCCGTGTCGTGCTTGCCGGGCGCGCTCACAATGCTCCGCTTCTCGGCCTTTAGGAGAATGGCCAAGTACTACTTTGCGGACAAGGCGGAACAGTGCGACGACCTTTTCGACTTTGCCAAATGCCACCTGGGCGAAGACCGGTGGCTCACCCACCTGTTCATGATCGGTGCCAAGAAGCGTCACCAGATCCAGCTATGCACGTCGGCGTTTTGCAAAACCGAGGCGGTGCAAACGTATCGGTCCCTGGTCAAGCAGAGGCGCCGATGGTTTCTCGGCTTCATCACCAACGAGGTGTGTATGTTGACGGACTGGAGGCTGTGGAAACGGTACCCGACGTTGATCGTGGTGCGCTTCATGCAGAACACGATTCGAACAACGTCGTTGTTGTTCATCATCATGGTGCTCGCGCTCCTGACGACGGTGGTCAAGGTGGCCAACCTGCCCGTCGGCTTCATTGCCGTATCACTGGGCCTCAACTGGTTGCTGATGCTGTACTTTGGGGCCAAGCTGCGGCGATTCAAGGTCTGGCTGTATCCAGTCATGTTCCTCCTCAATCCCTTCTTCAACTGGTACTACATGGTATACGGAATATTCACGGCAGGGCAACGAACATGGGGCGGGCCGCGTGCTGACGCTGCGGCGGCCGACAGCAACACGACGGCTCGAGAGGCGGCTGAGCTGGCAGAGAGGCAAGGCGATGAGCTCAACGTGGTGCCGGAGACGTTCAAGCCGGCCCTGGAGGCGCGAAGAGCTACGAGCAGGTCCCAGGCCCAGGGCGCGATGCTTACCCGCCAGAGAAGCGTGGTGCGACCGCCGGACAAGATCGACGGCAGGTTCTCGGCACGCCAGAGGACGGCGACGGGCGTGTACGCGCACCCCGACGAGAGGGAGGCGAGTTCCGCGCTCGCGGGAAGCACGGTATCCGAAGCCGCGACTCACTGGGCCGACGACTGGCGCGACTCGCTCGATAGCCTGAACTCGAGCAGAACAGGTGAGCAGGCTGCCTACGTTGACAGGTTCATGGGGGACGAGGATCGGCGCAAGTACGTGATAGCGCAAGAGGCGCGAGCTCATCGCCGTGACGATGATGAAGATGAAGCATCCCTGGAGGCCTATCTGCGACGCAACCTGCAGCTGGGCAGAGGTGAGCCAGCGCCGCTGTACTCGGACAGAGAGGCCGAGGCCGGGGCGGAAAGGGAGGAGGAGAAGATGGACGACGAGTCCTCGTACATTGGCAGGGCAATGTAGTGAAGAAAAGGGTCGTTCACAGCTTAGGTGACCACCCAGGTAGGACCTGTGCACATGCCAAGGAGAAAGACACCTCCCCCCCGAGGCGCGGCAGAATGGACATGGCGGGAGTCGTTGTTGATGACAATTACTACCTTGGTACCTGTGGTACTCGCGCAGCGACGTACGGAGTACTGGTAATTCATTATATGATATGGATGTTTATTAACGGGCTCCGTAGATGGCGGGGCAACTGGAGGATGGCGGGGTAGATTTTCCGTGGAGTTTGCACATGCTTGAGACAGGCGCCGCTGCACATGGCGGCCGCAAGCTGGTTCAGGCTGGGCACGGCGCCGCGCCAAGCAGACGTCTACGTACAGATTGTGTAAGAAGAACCAGAGTTATGGGAGCATGGGCCGAGCCCGACGGGAACGCCGGCGCGAGGGCAAGAAAAAAAAAGGAAAGAAAGCAGACGGATGTTTGCAATGCTCGCGAGGGCCGCGCAGAGAAGCGAGTGCCGGGTCGACAGCAGCAGCGAGAGAGGCACCCCCCCAATGGGATAGGCATCATCATCTTGTCACGACACGCGCCGTGTGTCACAACGCAGTCGTACCCTGATGCAACTGGGCGCCGGCCCACCGATCCGCCCGTCTCGTCTCGTCTCGTGGTGACGGGTGACGACGGCGGCCCGCTGCCAAGCCAGCGCTTGAAGCGTCCCGTAATATGGAAGGCATGTACGGAGTACTGTAATACTCATAGGTACTCAGGCCTGGACGACGTCGTTGGAGAGGCGCCGCTGCTTGGAGCAGCGTCTGGAAAATTCTGCGGGCTTCCATCCGGTACCTCGCCGGCCCATGGCGGGGCTCGCGCGCCCAGGTACTTGTCGGCGGGCGCGCGGGCGGCCGGGTACCGCCGTTGCCAGCAGCCCCGCGATGATGCAAAAGTAGCCCGCCCAGCGATAAAGGCAGCCGCTGTTGGCCCACGAGGACGAGGGGTCCCGTCGCTTTTCCAGTGCCCGAACTTTTCGGTCAACCACCACCACACGCACAACACACCGCCCACTGCCGCAAAAGCCGGCCCAATCTTTCTCGTTCACCAGACCAACTGGGCTCGACCTCAGCATTTTTTCTGCCCGCCCAACCCTCATCTTGCAACGACTCTGCCACCCTCCCCCCCCTCCCCCCCCGCGCCCTACAGGAACAGCCCGTCGACCTCACATCTGCGCCGTCGCCCATCCTGCTGCGCCTGCACGACCTTGTGCGCTGCGCCGACAACTAGGCCCCCTAGCAAGAACTGCAACCCAAACACTGCGACAATGTCCGTCGTCGGTATGTCCTGGCCTTGCAACCAACCCTCCCCCTCCCCCTCCCCTCGTACTCGGAACGAGCCGTGCTGACTCGCCGCCCGCAGGTGTCGATTTCGGAACCCTCAAGACGGTGATCGCTGTCGCTAGAAATCGCGGCGTTGATGTGGTGCGTACTTGCGAGCCGACAGAACCCCCTTGCCGTCAACCTCGAGTCCCCAACTGACCGTACATGGCCGTCGACAGATCACCAATGAGGTTTCCAACCGTGCCACCCCGTACGTTGCCCAATCCCCAACCCTCGCCGCCCTCGACCCTGACTGACAGCGGATGCCGCCAAACAGATCCTTGGTAGGCTTTGGCCCCAAGTCGCGATATCTCGGTGAGGCCGCCAAGACGCAGGAGATTTCCAACCTCAAGAACACCGTCAGCTGCCTGAAGCGCCTCGCCGGCCGCTCCTTCAGCGACCCGGACGTCCAGATCGAGCAGCAGTTCGTTACCGCGCCCCTCGTCGACGTCAATGGCCAAGTTGGCGCCGAGATCTCCTACCTTGGCAACAAGGAGAAGTTCACGGCCACCCAGCTCGTCGCCATGTACCTGAGCAAGATCAAGCAGACCGCCGCCAACGAGCTTAAGCTGCCCGTCTCCGAAATCTGCATGAGCGTCCCCGCCTGGTTCTCCGATGTCCAGCGCCGCGCCATCATCGACGCCGCCGAGATCGCCGGCCTGAAGCTCCTCCGCCTCATGAACGACACCACCGCTGCTGCCCTGGGCTGGGGCATCACCAAGCTTGATCTCCCCGCCCCCGAGGAGCGGCCGCGTCGCGTGTGCTTTGTCGACATTGGCCACAGCAACTACACGTGCTCCATCGTCGAGTACAAGAAGGGCGAGCTTGCCGTCAAGTCGACTGCCTGGGACCGCAACTTCGGTGGCCGAGACTTCGACAAGGCCCTCGTCGACCATCTGGCCAAGGAGTTCAAGGGCAAGTACAAGGTGGACATCCACACCCACGGCCGAGCCATGGCTCGAACCATCGCCGCCGCCGAGAAGACCAAGAAGATCCTGTCCGCCAACCAGCAGGCTCCTGTCAACATTGAGTCCCTCATGAACGACGTTGACGCCTCCACCATGGTCACCCGGCAAGAGTTCGAGGCCATGATTGAGCCTCTGCTGTCCCGTACCCATCTGCCCCTCGAGCAGGCCCTTGCCCAGGCCAAGCTCACCAAGGAGGACATCGACGTCGTCGAGATTGTCGGTGGCGGCTCTCGTGTCCCGGCACTCAAGGACCGCATCCAGGCCTTCTTCGGAAAGCCCTTGTCTTTCACCATGAACGCCGATGAGGCTATTGCTCGCGGCTGCGCCTTCAGCTGCGCCATCCTGTCTCCCGTCTTCCGTGTCCGCGACTTCTCCGTCCAGGACATCATCAGCTACCCCATCGAGTTCGCTTGGGAGAAGGCCCCTGATATTCCCGACGAGGATACCAGCCTGACCGTCTTCAACAAGGGCAACGTGCTGCCCTCGACCAAGATTTTGACCTTCTACCGCAAGCAGCCCTTTGACCTCGAGGCTCGTTACGCCAAGCCCGAGGAGCTGCCCGGCAAGATGAACCCCTGGATCGGACGCTTCTCCGTCAAGGGCGTCAAGGCGGAGGGCAAGGACGACTTCATGATTTGCAAGCTCAAGGCCCGCGTCAACATCCACGGCGTTCTTAACGTCGAAACTGGCTACTTTGTCGAGGACCAAGAAGTCGAGGAGGAGGTCAACGATGACAAGAAGGAAGATGGCGACAAGAAGGACCCCGATGTAAGTGTACAGTGCCTGCCCCCACCCTGACCCTTCTCGAGTGCATTGGCTCACCTTCTCCGTCACCAGGCCATGGACACGGACAACAAGGACGATGCTCCCAAGAAGACGCGCAAGGTCAAGAAGCAGGTCCGCAAGGGCGATCTTCCCATCTCCAGCGGCACTTCCTCCCTCGATGCCAGCATCAAGACCACCTTGACCGAGAAGGAAGCCGCCATGGTCATGGAAGATAAGCTTGTAGCCGACACCGAGGAGAAGAAGAACGAGCTCGAGGCGTACATCTACGATCTCCGAGCCAAGCTGGACGACCAGTACGCCGAGTTCGCCAGTGACGATGAGAAGACGACCATCAAGCAGAAGCTCGAGACTGCCGAGGTAAGATTTCCCACGCACGCTCTGCGGAGGTACTGAGCAGCGGATACTAATGCCTTGTTCCAGGATTGGCTGTACGACGAGGGTGACGACGCCACCAAGGGCGTGTACATTGCCAAGTTGGATGAGCTGCGCGCCATGGCTGGCCCCATTGTCCAGCGCTACTTTGAGAAGGTCGAGGCTGACCGACGCGCCGTGCAAGAGCGCGTCGAGGCCGAGCAGGCTGCCAAAAGAGCCGCTGAAGAAGAGGCTCGCAAGGCTGCTGAGGCCGAGAAGGCGGCCCAGCAAGGAGCCAGTGACCAGGAGATGAAGGACGCCGACGCCTCGCCAGCCGAGACTGACGAGACGAGCGACGCCAAATAGAGACGGGGAGACAACGTCACGTTCGTCCAAGCGTTAATGGGCGCTGTAGATGGCGCGTGCCTTGGAGGGACAAGGAGAATAAAATAAAGAATCGCATAGAAGGGAAACCTACCCCCCCTCACATCCTCCTCTCTTCCCTTTCCCCCTTCTTTCCCCGACCAGTGGACGGGGGCGAAGGCGGGCTAGCCACGCTAGGCGATGGGGATCAGGGTGAGAACGGGAATGGAATGGCCATGATGAAAATGTATGCACATTAGACAGATTTTTACACACGACGACATTTTTGGGTTGCTGAAGACTCCACACTGCCAATCCACCGCATGAATTGGAGACGAGCAGTGGTTCATCTACCGTGACTGAAAGCGCACAGGATAGAGCCAGTTGGTCAACCACACCATGTCCAGACGAGAACGAGCATAGCGCGTGCCATCGCGGGAACATGGTCAAGTGTGACCAAAAGCGCGTGGCTCGGAGACGTCGCATTCACCGCGTCATGATGCTCCATGCAAAGACAAAACTTTTGCTTGCCTAGGTAGTCGCCACGACTTGATTTTTACAAGACCGACTTCGCGTGCCATTGTCCCCTGCTCTTTGATGCCCATCTCTCCCTCCTTCTCTCTTCCTCGGCAGGTTAGTTGATGTCGAAAAGAGGCTTCAGCTTAATGATGAGCTGCCACTCCTCGTTGGACACCTCCTTGCGGTAAAACTCCTTGAGGCAGTCGATGCTGGCTCGCGAGACAAGACTGTAGAGCGTGTCGTCCTCTTCCAGCTGTCGACCGTACATGGGTTGATGGCCACCCATCTCGATCTTGACGGCCACCGAGGGCTGGCCCTTTTTGCACACCGGGATCTGCTTGTGCTCTCGCTCGATCGAGGTCCTTCGGCTCCAGTTAGCTAACAAAATCCTTTGCGCATACGAGGGCGACGGAAACGGGAGTTACTCACACTCTGCCCAGGTTGATGATTTCCTTGACATTGGTCACGGGGTTCGTCTTCACAGCGGCAATCGGCGTGTTGACCTTGAGCTGTCCCTCCACGACGTCGACACCAATGACGATAGGGCCCGTCTTGTTGAAGACAGCAATCGGCTTCAAGACACACGGGAAGACGGCCAACATCTTGGAATTCTCCTTCTTCTTCTCCAGCATGTCGTCCATGTGCTTGGTGAAGGCGTCAAACAGGTGGTAGATGATGTCGGCAGTGAAGATCTTGATGTTCTGGTCCTCGGCGTACGCCAAGGCCTCCTTGTCGACCTTGACGTCGAAGCAGAGCATGACGGCGTAATCAGGCGCCTTTTCCAGCATCACGCCGCACTGCATCACATCTCTCTTGTAGACGGGCCCGATGCCGACATTTGCCACCGGAATCTTGCAGTCCTTCAGGAAGTCGAGCAGCGCCTCCAGTGAACCAAGTGTGGATGCCTGAACACTGACACCGCGACCGGACTTCTCGACTCTGCTGAGCAGGTTGGTCAAGTCAGACTCAACCTCGTCCTCAATGTCCTCTTCATCGTCATCCGGTCCAACCACCATCAACCTGGAACCAGCGATGGCCCCCTCGAGCCCAGGTGCGCTGATCTTGACACCCAGGGCGGCCTTGACCTCCTTGTTGTGGACATATGCCGACTTGAGACGAAGCTCACGCAACGGCGCCGGCGTTAGCAAAGCCCTGATGTTGGTCTTGATGGCCCCTTCTGTACCGCACAGTACTATTCTGTCACCTTCCCTCAAGATACCGTTGGACAGAATGACGTCGATGGTCATGCCGAAGCCCTCAATAGCCTTGACCTCGAGAACGGTCGCCTGGACTTCGGACAGGTACATAAGAGAACCAACCATGCGTTCCTGGGTGAGCTGAACAATAAGCTTCAGCATATCTGGCACACCCTCGCCGGTGTGAGCTGACGTGGGCACCAGGGAAACGACTTTGGCCATGGATTTGTTCTCGTAGAACAGCTCAGAATTGAAGCCCTGCTCGGCAAACGCCAGCTTGGTCGCTTCCAGGCGGTTCCTGAACTCGTTGTGAACAGCCTTGTTTTGAAGCGCCAGACTCTCCTGGAAGCCATTGTTGTCCACCTTCTTCCAGCCGTAAAGTCTGTCAATCTTGTTGAGAGCTACGATGAAAGGCGTCTTCCGATCTCGGAGCAGTCGCATGGACTCGAGAGTCTGAGGCTCCAGACCGTGCATAATGTCGACAACCAGGATGGCAATGTTGCAGAGCGACGAACCTCGAGACCGCAGGTTGGAGAACGACTCGTGACCAGGCGTATCAATAACCAAAAGACCGGGTACCTTGAACTCGAATTTGTCGTCCTTGTTGACGACTGCAGTCTTCTGCTTGATCGCCTCCACCGGGAAGTACGTAGCACCAATCTGCTGTGTGATACCACCCGCTTCGCCTTCTTGGACGTTGGTCTGTCGAACCTTGTCAAGCAATTTGGTCTTTCCGGTGTCGACGTGACCCAAAATACAGCAGATGGGAGATCGCAAGTCGTCCTTGGAACGAGCGGCCAGCGCGGCTTGATGGGCCTTTTCCCTTCGCTCCGCGGCTTCCTTCTTGCGCTGAGCGTCGGCTTGCCGTGCTGCGGACAAACCCTCGTCTTCGCTTTCATCTTCGGATGAGCTTTCCTCGTCTTCGTCTTCACCCTCGTCCTCGTCCTCGTCCTCATGTACGGGCTTAGGTCTTGAAGCGAGGGCTTTGCCGTTGGCTTCGCCTGCGGCTGTTCCGTCTTCCGAGCCGACGTCCGCGTTGTCCTTGACATCGTCGTCGTCCGAGGCCGCAGCCGCCTCCCAATCGTCCTCGATATCGCTCTCGGCGGCTTTTTTCTCCGCGGCGGCCTTGGCCTCGGCTTCGGCCTTTTCCAACGCAGCCTTCTCTGCAGCTTCCTTCAGAGCCTTCTCGGCTTGAGCGCGGGCACGCTCAGCGGCCTCAGCCAGGGCGGCTTCTTCGTCAGCCTTCACCGGGATTAGCCTCTGCTCAATAAGTGCTCCTCAGCTCGGACACGGAACTTCTCACCTTTTGCTCGAGCTTGCCCTTCTTCTTCTTGTTGTCGTGGGCGGCTTTCCTCTTGACCTCGCCATCGGCAGGCTCTTGGGGACCAACCTTGATGCCGGCCGCCAACATCTGCTGGAGCTTCCTCTCGTTGCGGGCCTTTTCTTCCTTCTGCGCCTTGGTAAGGAACTTGCCCTCCTTCTTGAGCTGCTCGATACGCTCCTTCTCCTTTTGCTTTTTGAGGGCCTTCTGCTCTTCCCTGCGTTGTGCTTCCTCAGCGGCTTGACGCTCTTCCTCCTCTGTCCTTGCCTGGAGCTCAGCTTGACGACGCTCTTCTTCCTCCCTTCGACGGCGCATCTCTTCCTGTTGCTTCTGGATCATGGCAAGATGGGCCGGAACCTTCTTCTTCTTGCCGCCCGCCTCCGGGACAGCGGAAGGAGGAGGCTCAGAGGTGGCTTCCTTGGGCGGCGGCGCTGCCTTGGCCGCCTCGGGGGCCTTTGCGGGAGCAGAAGTCTTCTTCTTGGCAGCCTAGAGAAACCATGCCTATTAGAAGAGGGCTAGGGCGCCAGAGGCGGCTCTGTGGGAGACGACATACCTGCTCCTTTTTACGCTGCTTCTCGCGCTCCTTCTTCAGCTTCTCCTTCTCCGCCTTGGTGAGAACCCTACCACCCTCGCCGACCTCGTCGGCGACATCGTTCTTCTTGGGGGCCTGTTTCCCCTTGCCGCCGCCCTTGCCCTTCTTGTCTGGCAAAGCAAACTCGTCGTCTATCGTGGCCTCTTCCGGAGCCTTGGCTGTCACGTCCTCGACGGCGGCCGGGCTCTCGTCCTGGACCAAGTCCTCCTCGGGCAAGCCCTTCTTCTTGCGCTTCTCCTTGTTCTTCCGAAGCATGGCCATGAGGCCGCCGCCGCCTGCTGCCTCATTATCCTCGTCGTTGGCATCGGCGGGTGCGTCGTCGGACGGGGCAGCGGCCGAAGGGGCGATGGACTCGCCCAGGTCCGCCTCCCAGTCCTCCTGGGCCTTCTTGCTGCCCTTCTTCTTGGGCGGCATATTGACGGCTGGCGGGGTTGTGCGGCTTTGGGGAGGAGAATGAGAGTGCTGCGTCGGACGTTGGGTGCCGTCGCTGTCGTCTGCGTGACCAAAGGCGATCGAGGAGAGGAAGAAAATTAGGCAGCGCAGCCGATCGTCGTTCGCTTCTCAGGTGGAAAGGAACATTAAAAAAAAGGGCCGGTGGCACCTTTTCGATGGTGGGTGGTGTGGGTGGCGGAGGCCGAGAGTGGCGGGTTGGGGGGTGTGCGATAAGTGGAAGTGGGCAGAGCAGACCCGTTGGTGCAAAAGGCGGGGTGCCCTGCCAGAGGCACCCATACGCTGTACCCGTCGTAAGCCAGCGTATAAAAGTCCGGTACGAGCATGGATGCCGGCTTGTGCCTCGACGGCGACGCCCAGCAGATGCGTCGACGTGGCACCCCATGCTCAGGTTTCCGCGCAGCTGATGCCGCATCTCCAGGCAACTGTCCCTGTGACCGAAGACACACAAGCGCGACTATGGCCTTGACTCCGTGCTCGCGAGAGCAGTCTTGATGCACACCTCCTCGTACTTCCTTGTCAACTGGCCAGAACCTATCCTCACTACGCGTAAACACTCGAGCGTGCCTTACATGACTGGATCTAGAAGATACTCCAGGATATCATAGCCCAATCCCAGATACTTGTCGCGCCTCTCCTGCTCCGTGACCGTTTCGTCGCGGAATCCCACTGTGTGGCAGCCACCTTCGAGCCCATCAAGAAATCCGCAAAAGAGGACGAAATCATCTCCCTTCCTCACCAGCCGCTCCAGTGCCCGATGCCTCAGACATCGCTCTAGTATGTCTCCATCAATATGCATCAGCCTTGGGTGCTGCTTCGGCTCCAGCCCCCCATCGCCGTTGTCCTCGTCCTCGTCTTCTCCATCGCTGCGGTTGCCGCTCTCCATATCGTCTTTGCCGGCGACGCCCTCGTTCCCAAGCGCAGCAGCATCGGCCAGGGGAGGGATTTCTGACCTCCTCCTTGCCATGTTTTGAATGAGGCAGAGGAATCGCCAAAGCTCCAATCCAATTAGCGTGAAGTGTTGCAGAGAACCATCAAGCGAGACTCCCAAAATGTCTGCGCCATCACTTGTGCTTGGGAGCGTGCCGTAGCGGACGTGCCGCCCATCCGCCAGCCAAAGGGGCCGGCTTCGGCAGCTTGCAAATCGTCTCACCGATGCCGGCAGCATCCCCTCGAACACTACATCGAACTCTTTGTTGCGTTGGCCCCAAGGAACCGAAATCCCGGCGATGCCGCCTCTCTGGTCAGACAGAAGGGTCACCGGCCATCCCGTGCGTCCGTCAGCTGCGTGGCCAGCATCAATCATGTGCACCGTCCTTCGCGAGATTTGATCCGAGTGTCTGAGTGTCATGTTGCCATTTGCGCCCGTCTTGTAGTCAACAATCTCCAAAGAATGCATGGTCGTCAGGGCGAAGATGCTGCTGCCCACCACGCGAAGCGATGTCGCCGGCGAGTCCAGGTCGAACTCCTTCATCGGGCGCAGCTTCTTCTCTGCTAGATCAAGAACCTCCCAATGAATAGTCTTGTCGACGCAGAAAATGATTCCTTGGTCGTCACCCACGACCGAATAAATTGGCTGCGAAAGCACCTTTTTGTATCGAGTCCAGTAGTGTAGTTGCTTCGCACCCTCAGTGTCCGTTCGGGCCCTGATTTTATTCACTGACACGATGAGCAGCCTGCCATCTTTGGTGGCGACGAGAATGAATGCAAACGTCTTGCCGTCCTTGACGTAGAGCCATTCATGCAGACCGTAAATTCTATCTCCGGAATGGCCGAGTCCAGATGCGAATTCAGACGGTTTGCCGTCCTTGTCGGACGCGATTGAAATCGTCTCCCCAGACTCCGCGTCGATGAACGCAAGCGTTGGTCTGTTGTCCCTGAGCAGCGCTACCACGAGACAATTCCATGTTTGAGAATAGATGATCCTGGTTGGCGTGCCTTCAATGGGCAAACTCCTTGGCACGAGGCCGCCATGAGGCCAGACTTCCGCCAGCAGCAACCTCGATCCTGCCTGAATCATTAAAGACATGTGGCCAGCGTACCCCGATAAATTATACCTCATGCTGCAGACAGAATGTGTTGGTGGTGAAGGCATCGAGGCATCGTTCGCATCCGTCAGCCAAACAAACTGCTTTCTTTGGAACCTGCCAAGTCCCGGCGAGAAGTCTGTCATCATGATCAAATTATTGTCGCAGCACATGAGCGCTGCAATCCCCCCATCAAATGGAACAGCGGCGGCAAAAACCTCAACAGGCGACACTCCAATCGCCTCAACGACCCATGAGATTCGCTCAGCGTCTCGGCCTGTTACTTTCACATTCAGTAGGTGGCCACATCTGGTTCCAGCCATGAAGTAAATTTCGTCGACCTCCTGGCGAGCAAGGCAGATACTGGTCAGCGGCTCAAGCTGGGTTCCCGCGCCTGAACCATCTGCTGGAGTTAGAGGCACACTCTCCAGGAATTTCGATATCAATAACTTCCCGTTATGCCACGTAGTTGCCTTGGTGGCTATTGTTTCCCCTTTAGAGGAATAGATTGATATCCAAGGCGTCCCATTCAACACAGAGCCAGCAATGACGAATAAGCTGTTTGAAGCCACGAAATGCGACACACATGTGACCTCTCCTTGGGCGTCCCACGTCGCATCGTGGCAAATGCCTGCTGGGGTCGCTAGAATACTGTGGAGTTGAGATACTTGGCTGCCATGCGTAGAAATGATGACCATTTCGTCTGCACAACTGGCATTGTCAGCTGTAACGCCATCCACCCCAAGAAGCTTCTCCAGATCAAACCGTGAACTTGTGAGAAGGTTAGCATACTCAGGGGATACCCTTATCATATATGCAGGGCGTGACCTACCTCTCCAAACCCCTAACCAGAGTCACGGACTTCTCCGTCACCTGAACGATCGTGCCTTGTGGTGTGTGGCATGCGTCCAGTGTACGAGATGCAATATCAAATTGCGTCTCTTCAGCAATCAAAGACTCAACCTGACTGAAATCTTCTGAGAACTTGAGCACGACAGAGGAATGTGGCAAGGCCAAAAGGGAGAAGAGGCCGGCTTCCGCTCGGTCGTCCAGTTGGAACGCCCACGATTGTCGTATGGGCTCGCCAGCTTCGACGTCAAGACCGATTCTGCCCTGAATGCCCCATCTCCATTGTGTCACGCTGCCTTTCGCACCGCGTCCCGACGCCGTGAAAATGCTATCCGGCTTGGCAAATGCCTTGCTCGACGCCGCCTGTCTCGCGTTTGCGGCTTGGGTGCCGGTGGCAGGGGTTTTTCTGGTCAAACACCCCGTGGTGGTTGCGACATCGACAACGGGTGACCAATTTGGGAGGATACTCGCTTGTTCTAGTTCAGTGCGAGGTGCCAACTGTGGTCTCTGTGAGCTATGGATCATGCGTGGAGTTGATCAGGCCAAACGACGTGGGTGCCTACCTTCCAAATTCCTCCCGGACCTGAGTCTCCGCCGATTATGAAGATGTCCGAGAAAATATCGTACGCCGCGGCAAATGCAGTGTTTATATTGGAGTCCACACACCCGACATTTGTTACGGAAGGTACCAGGTCCGTGGCTTCGATCTCAATGTGGATGATGGCCCCGTCCTCACGCGCGAGATAAATGATGTCCGTTTTCTCAAAATACCCCTTTCGCCGGAACGGCCGGGACCAAGCGGTCCAAAGAGGGTGATAGGCACCGTGGTGCAGTTTGGTTTGGCTCGGCGGATCCGTACGCAATGATTCGAACACAGGAGATCCCGAGAGGCAATCTTTCACGATGCCAATAGACCGGTCCGAAACTGTAAAGAGTGCCGTGTTGAATCTCAAGGGAATCAGGAGCAGCGGCATCTTGTGTTCCTTAGGCAGTCGATTGCCCAGCTTCTCCTGGGCCAAAATATCCTTCAGATTGTCACCCAGCTCCCACTCGTACGTGACCATGCGAGTGACTGGCTCTGCAAGCTTTCTCTCCTTGCGAACAACGATCAAAATTAGAATAATGTGGTAGTCGTCCTGCGGTCGCGGATAGAGAAACTCGAGCTTGTGGATCACGCCCTGTATAGCTCGAAGTCGGGCGGATTTGACTGGGCTAAAACAGCGACATGACAAGTACTGCTCATTGAGGACTGCTATCTCCTCCAATTCATATAGTACGATGACGCCGTCTGGAGACGCAGCAGCCATATAGCGGGATGACGGATCAACCGCCAAATGATGACCCAGGTAGGATAGTTTCTTTGGGATGCTGTATGTGGTCAGGACGAACTCCAGCAAACCATTTTCCTGCTGTTCGAGGAAGAGAAAAACACATTCGCCGGAGTTGAGCATCAAAACAAGAAGCTGCGGAGGAAGAGCGCGGTTCTGGGCGCAGTCGGTCGGAGCGGGTGTGTCATGCATGGAGGAGTCGGGGTCATGAGACGGAGAGAGCCCACTGGGAGCTTCGTCATCCAAGCATTGGTCCTGAAGATCCCCTAAAACTACTGCATTTCGAATTTTGGAGCCGAAGTCATTCTTTCGAGCCACCTCGTGCACTTGTCCGTCTCTTCGGAGCTCACTTAGTTGAACGAAGTTTTCCTAAATCGGGCTTTTAGTTTGGATAGGCCATGACACCGCGATTGGTACCAATCGTAGCGGGGAAGAGTGCACTCAGATATTAGGACTTACTCCAATGAAAGCAATATCATTGTGAGAGTATGACCTCAACCGGACTGGGAGGACCCAGTGGACGATGGGGCTCTCGACAACAGTCTTGGACAAGATACCACAAGCTGGAGGCTCAGGATGGCGTTCAAGAGCCGGCCCAGGAACAGGAGCCGTCGCCTGCTGTAGAGCCTCTTGGAAGTTTACCGTTGCAGTAACCCACTCGCCATCTCTCAAAAAGCTGGTCTGGAAAGCCATGCTCAAAAGATCAACGCATGACTCAAGGAACTTCGACGATGGTCAGCGTTCTGGCGCAGAACTGTTCATTCAAGTATGCTGAGGCTGAGGAGAATATGCAAAATAATAGGCGTCGGTCAAAGTGGAGAGCTGGGGGGTCATCTTCGGCCGAAGTGATCTGAGAGATGAAGAACGGTCACGCAGGTGATGTGACTTCGAGAACGCGGTAGAGTTCTGGCTTTCCAACAGGCGCGCTTCAGTAAACGGAATCTCAGAGGGGAGACAGCGGGCCGAAAATAAAATGATGCCAGAGTCGGAGAGCGGGCGGAGCGGAGCGTAACAAAAGCGAGGTGACGGGAGTGGTGGCGGAAGAGGCAATAGGCGAAGGAGGCAGGTTGGAGGAGGGACCGCTCAAGCAGACGGCCAACTCGTCACGGCCAAACTCCACGAATAAAATACGCGAGAGAATTTCGTGATGCGAAAGGGATAAGTGCCAGAGAGACTTTACCGGCCTTTCATCTCCATCGCACGCACCACCGTTGAGAAGAGAAGGGAGTAGAAGCCTGGGGTCTCTGAACGCATGCGCGGAAGCATGTGGTGGGCAGACTGAGATGAGGTGAGGCGCTCAGTGGAGGTGGACTGCTAAGATCTGCCCCTGTTAGGCCGGGCCATAAGAGCGGGCGGAGGAGTGACTGCCACACCTGCACGTACTTCGCGCTCGTGAGCCGCAGATGCCTAGGTACCTAAAAGTACCTGCCTCGCAGGTACCTCAGCCGGGCAGAGAGGGCAGCAGACCCCTAGCCATCCATCTTTCACAGGCATCTCTTCAAGCGCCTTGGGGAAGCCTGGATGCCTGGCTAACTGGCTGCCTGCCCGTCAATCCTTTCGTCCAGGAGCCTCAAGTGGCCCAATTGTACCTAAAGGTACCTTCTGGGTTACTTTCGGCACGATGCACGTCAGCGTCCTCCCCCGCAAGTCCAGCTTTCACCGGTTGCACGACCCATTCGTATTCGGTGCTTCTGTGCTCCGTCCGGAGCAGCTTCAAGAACCCTTGAGCTCCTGGGCCCGCCTTCGTCCATGGCATTCCGGCCAAATTGGATGAGGGCAGAACAGCGGCATGGGAGGGCTGCCGCGTCTGGTTGCAGCAAAACTGGGCACGTGCGTTGGATGAAGGCCACTTTACGCGTATCCTCGAGCTGGAGGGCGCGTAAGCTTACGCAGCATCATATTCCATGCTTCCATTCCTAAACTCGTTCCGAAATCGGTGCTGGCGCTCAGAAAAAGCAGAGACAGCTAGCAATAATGCAGGCAATTCGAGAACGATGTAACAGAGCCAATGTTTTCCATCTGCAGAACTGATGCAGCTGTTCAGGCAGACTGCCGCTTGACAAGCACACCACGTCCGGGGTCGTCGTGTTGCAGCCCAACTTACAATCTCTTCCGAGGTTCCGAAAAGGGTTGCGTCAACACACTTATAAACGTAAACACAGGACTACTCATTTCTGGCTTCAAAGCAATTGAGTGCTGCAAGGGGGATTCTTCACGGCCGACGGGGGATCGGCCAAGTCCTACGTCGTAGACTGTCGAACACTGTATGTTGGCTGCTCGCAGGTGCGGTGTACAAGATGGACAAAGGTCATGCCGTCGCAGTGATGTAAAAGAGAGCGGCGATGTTGCATCTCTCTCGCCTGCCACTTCCCGTCAGGCGGATAACTTGACTTGAGAGCGGTCATGCAACTTGGGTGTTTTCATGTGCAAGGACACAAGACAAGACAAGACAAGACGTATCGTAAGTACGCACGTACGAAGCGCGAGGACCTGGCCAAACTGGCTTACTTGACAACACGGCACGATATGATGGCTGGGGGCACCAGCATCACTTGCATGAGATGTCTCTCCCACCGTCCTAAACCGACTCAGCGAGCTGCGTATCGCCCGGCGTTGACAGCACGAAACACCGTAAGCGAGGTCAGAAGGTATGCAAACAGCGGACGCATGACCCTCGCTTGTCATGATGTCTGGAGGCTAGTCTGGCGAGGGACAGATGCTTACTCGTCAGGCGGCGATTATGATACAGCGTGCCCTATTTGCTCCGTCTCGATGGTCCCAGACCTCAGAGCCCCCCAGGAGCCGCGAGGATTGTTTGCTTGCCCGTACAGCAAACGCCAGCCTCAGCTGCCAAGAGTGGCCCACGGGCACTTGGACAATTACCTAACGGGTCGCCTAGCGCAGGTCGCAGTCGTCGGTGCTCCTCATGCAACACATGGGAAGGGGCCGAAGTAGTCCGCACTCGCACGCATAAAGGCATGATATCTGACTCTGCATTTCGAGCTGCCATGGCCAGTAGTTGTAGTACCCGTCGGCTGGAGACTTCCAGGGTCATGCCGGCACGGCATCAATCAGCCAATGCGGTCCCCATCCTCCGTGCGGTGCCATGCATGAAAAGGCAAGGCTCCGCTACGCCCGCATCTCGCGCGCG
Organism: Tolypocladium tropicale; assembly: GCA_024340005.1. Lineage (NCBI taxonomy): Eukaryota > Fungi > Ascomycota > Sordariomycetes > Hypocreales > Ophiocordycipitaceae > Tolypocladium > Tolypocladium tropicale. The sequence continues at coordinate 114,566 of JALHBU010000045.1, read as the reverse complement.
AGCAACGGCCCGCCGAGGACCAGAAGCTAATAAACTGCGAGTACTCCGTACAGGCACCAGGTTGGTTTTGACGTGGGCTTCGTTGGCCTTTTCTGCTTCTGCTTCCAATGGGGCTCATGGTGAAGCTGCTGTGGGCACAGCGGCAACTCAACTTGAAACCACGAGTACGGGAGCGCCGAGGTACAAGTACGTACCACCCACCTCGCCCTACGAGTCCATAGCTCCATGACCACCTGGATGCTCCCCTAGCTGTCCTCACGAGCCCTCTCGCCAGCGTCGCTTCAACAACCAAGGATCGCACGCACGATCAACAGCACATCCAGTCACCACCCGGTTTCAGCGTCGTTGCTCCTAACAGCTGGGCAGGATGCCCCCCAGCCGCCAGCACAATCGACCTTAGCATCGCGACACTGTCATCGGCCGATGGACTCGCGAAGAGAACCAGTCGAGGCGCTGGCTCGCCGCAACGCAGACGACGCACACCCGTGTCGCAATGCTCCTGATGAAAGCAGCGAGCCCTTTGCCTGTCAGAAGAGGAGAGATATTCTCGACGCCTGCAGCTGGAGAGATGTTCTAGGCCTCAGGTCTCTCGCGGAGTCCCAAGGAGGCTTCCTCGCCGACGATCTGCGGCGGATAGCCTGTGCGTGTCTCTTCCGTCCCAGCGTCGACGGGGTTTTTCGTTCCATGCCATTATCCTCCCGCTGACTCCATCTTGCTACCCAGGGCCAATACTGCTCGGTCTAGCACCTCCGAACGCAGCTCCTGAAGGCGAAACTGGGCATCCTGTGCCCGACAACACTGCTGACTGGAAAGAACTGGCGCGGCACAGGGATGAGGACCAGGTGCAGCTCGATGTGAACCGCTCCTTCATCTATTATCCCAATGGTATGCACTCACTCTTTATTCTTTCGGCGAGACCCCAGCCTTGGCGCGGCCGGACAGTGGTGATGATTGACTAACGGTGGCCCGTTTGCAGACCAGTCCGAGGCCCAGCTTGATCAATGCAAGTCGGAGCTGTCGTCCCTCATCATTGAGGTGCTGCGCCGATACCCATACCTGTGCTACTTCCAGGGATACCATGACATTTGCCAGGTGTTCATGCTGGTCTTGGAACCGGTCTGGCGAGCGAGGGTCGTCGCGCGACTGTCCGTCCTCCGGATACGTGACTTCATGCTGCCCAGCCTCGGCCCCACGACTGCGCAGCTCAAGCTGCTGCCAGACATCCTGACCAAGGCAGACCCCGAGCTGCGGCAGCATGTCGCCACCGTAGAGCCATTTTACGCCTTGGCCGGTACCCTGACAATGTACGCCCACAACATTGAGCGCTACCGCGACATTGCTCGCCTGTTCGATGTCTTTCTCGCACGAGAGCCCGTCTTCAGTATCTACCTATTCGCCCAGATTGTCATGGATCGCCGGGACGAGATCCTCGAGATCCACGAGCCGGACATGCTTCAAGTTGTGCTCGCCAAGGTGCCGGGAAACATGGATTTGGATGCCCTCGTCGCCAAATCTGTTGACCTGTTTGATCGATTTCCACCCGACTCTCTGCGCTCCTGGAGGCGCATATCGAGCGCAAGTGTGCTCAAGACGGCCAGGGATGTGAGCGTATGCGCCAAGCAGACGCTCGAGGAGGGTCATTCCTTCTTCCAGCAGCAGGCACAAGAGATTTTGTGGTTAGATATGCGGCATAGACTGAAGGTTGCTATCTGGAGGTATCGTCGGCCGGTCAGAGCCATCGGCATGGCGGTCGCTGCTGCTGCCATAGCACTGTACCTGCGACGCAACCCAACCGCACTGCATTACATCATTTCTTTGTTTTCAAGATGAGCGCATGCCGGCGCTTCTTGTATGATTCTACGGCTCGCCCTCCAGCGTAGGTCTGGGCAAGATATGATAGTCGTACATAAACAAATCCGCTCTAGCCTCAAGTAACCGAATGTGGCCATGCTCGCTCGCCGCCTTTCCCTGTCAAGAATCAAGGTCATCCCACGGACACGTCGCGGCCCCATCAGGTCTGCCAGGACGCTCAACGAGCCCCGCCCCTACCCGCTGCCAGTGCCTCACCAGTGCAGTCCGCCTTCCCATCATGAAGCTTCCAGATGTGCCGTCTTGAGCTTTTCAAAGTGTTCCTGATGCTCCGCAGCCAGCTTTCCGCTTGTGTCGCCGATGATGGTGAGAATGAGAGAGTAGTTGTTATACAAAAATCGCTCGCTCTTGCGTTTATCGGTGCCGTACGATTGGCTTTGCCGGTTCAAGAATTCCTCTACTTCGGAGCGCAGCCGCCGCAGGCTGGCGACGACCGGTTCGTCATCCCCTGCCTCTGCGCTGAGAGAGAGGAATCCCTGCAGGAGCTGTCCAAGGCGCTGCGTGACCACATGGGGCGCAGCTGTCATCTTGGCTTGGTCTCCTACTGAGCGCGTCGGCTTGGCCGGTAGAGACTTCGTCAGCTGCCGCACAGACTCGCAGTGGCGATCCATGATGACCTGGAGCCGCGGCCACAGGAGCATATTGGTAGCGTTGACGTATCCGTCTACAGCGGGGACTCGGCGTCGCTGAAGCAGGAACGCAAAATGCTGATTGATGCGAATGCAGAGCAGCGTCCCCAACGCATCATATGTCTCTCCAACAAGGTTCCGCGACAGAGTTCGTCCCACCTCAAAGGTTGGCTCGAAAATGTAGTTGAAGTTCTTAGATATCTGGGAGGGCGACAGAGCGGGGGAGAAGAAGGTTGCCAAGAAGGTGTACTCGGCGGTTGCGTTGTCGATCAATGCTAGGTTGAAGTGACGAAATGGGACCTCGAGGTAATGAGTTGCCTGGTCCTCCTCGGCCAGGTAGGATGACAGTGCAGACTGGTCCTTGGATCTCAACAAGTCCGCTCGACGCCCGAGATTAAACGCATCATGAGGCGGACCTCCGACACGCGAGCTTGAAAGCATGGCTGCCATTCGAGTCGTGTCTTCATGGCCCAAGGTATCGTTCTTATCCAAGACGTGAAGCTTGATCTTTGCCAGAGCCTTCTCGTAGTGGCTAAACTGGTTGAGATAGTACCATCGCATTGTATTCATATACGCCAGCGAAATCTCGTCGGCGAGCGTTGCGTGGTGAGCATTCAAGAAGGTGTAGAGGTCCTTGAACTTGAGGAAGTTTTGCTGTTGGATAATCTGCGCGTTGATATGGGGTGACCGAAGCGCCTTGATTTGGGCAACTAGAAAATCGCGAATGCGCTCGATAGCCTGTGGCCATTGTCAGCTATGTCAGCTATGTCAGCAGCGTTTCTCGGTTTCGTCGGCGTTGTACCTTGAGGGTGAGCTTTTCCAACAGCGGCCCGAGTTCCTGGGCGGCTTTGTTGTGTGCAGATCCAGAAGATGACTTCTTCTTATACGCCGCAGCCCTTCTATCTATTTCGGAGAGCATCTTGGCCCACGAATCATCTATGTGGCCTCCTGATATCTTGGAGATGATGTCCGGGGAGAGGCTGAGTTCCTCCACCAAGGGCCCCAAGGCCTTCTCCACCTCTTTCCTGTTCTCCAGGCGCCGGTTCAGAGCAGTGGATCGGGCTTGTAGCGATTCAATATCGGCCGATACGGCGGCGAGGTCGTTGCGGAAGCTGGCGAGGTTCGTCTCAACGGAGTTGAGAACATCGTCGCAAGCGGCTATGGATCGGTGCAGGTCCTCGAACTTGGATTTGTTCCTTTCATCTGGCCACCCATGTCAGCAAGAGTAACCCTCCGCCCCCCCAGGCGAGGAGTCGCCAACCTTCTTGGATAGTCTGCGGACGTCGCATGCCAACAAGGTCGTCCTCTGACGCCTGCGATGAGGCAAACTCGTTGAGCGACAAACCGCCAAAGTCAACATCAAACTCGACATCTGCGTCGGTTATAGGGCTCGTCTGTTTCTCTGCATCTTCCTCATCAACGCTGTTGTGTAGTTGCAAGAGCTTCTGCAACGTGTCCACCGAGTCGGACACATCTGGGATGGTTTCTGACTGGCGCAGGCCGGAGCCATTCGGTCTGCGCGAGGAAGAGAGCAAGGATGTCATGGAGTCGCTGGACACCAAAGAGAGGGACGAGCTCCGGGGAGAATGGCCATGTCGCTGCGACGCTGCGTATGGGCTAAGGGCGCTGGATGTTCGGCGCGGCAACGGCGAGTACGGCCTGCTGCCAGGTTGAGGAGTTGAGGGGCCAGAGGTACTGCCTTGACCTCCGGCCAGCCGGTCGAGCCACATGGCGTTTCAATCAAGTCGTGCGCGTATCAGATGTCCGGGGCGATGGCGGCGGCTTTCTTGGATCCCGAGGCCGTTCACAGCGGTGCGCGCGGCGAGGCTCGAGACAAGGCCATGATGCTTGGCTGCGGGAAGAGCGTCCAGGTGGGGTACGTGCGCCCAGGAGTACCTAGGAGAGCCAGCTCGCACAGCGCAGCTGGCGGCATGGATGACACAGTGGGGGCAGAGCTGCTCCCTGGCTGTTTCTGGGCGTATGATTGGTGGCTAGCTGCGGCGGTTCCCGTCGTCTCCCATCCATCCATCTCGAACTTGCGCATCTGTGTGTCTGATGCACGGAGCAATCGTAATTGCTCCGAACTCGTTGGGTTGGTCCATTACAAGGCGGAAGCCAAGGGCGGGAGCAGTGCGAGAATCGGCATGACGGCACGGGGCCTCTCAAGTGTCGAGGTGGCAAGGCAGCGGTCCGTACTCGCAATTGAAATCCCGAGCCGCTGCTGGGAGTCTTGGTCGATGCCTCACCTCCGAGCTGGATGGAGCAGGCAACGAGGAGTGCGAGCCCGAGTACGGAGATACTGCCGACAACTCCCCAGCTCGGGCATAGCTGTGCCTCGTAGCCGAGCAGAGGCTCATCCAAGTCAAGGTCTCGAGAGCCTCCGGTGCGCTCACGCGAACGGCTGAGCCTGGTGACTCTGATGTCTGCGATGGTCCCCCGCCCCCTCCCCCTCCTCCTCGCTTTCTCCCCCTACCTCCAGGGCTACATGATGTGCATTGTGCCACAGCACAAGGAGCTTGCCGCCTGGCTCACGACGGCCTGCAGGTACTCCGTACTCCGTAGATGCCCACGCCCTCCCGGGCCGCAGCTCGTTTGCGACAGCAACATGGGCCTCCAATCTCTTGTTTCCGGCACAGTTAGTGTTGGTGGCTGTCGGGAATCAGGGCAGCGTTCAGCGGCGCCATGGCGACCCGCACCGCCACATTTCCCAGTTGGCTGAGAGCTAAGGTCGCCGCCACCGCTGCACACCAAGCACTCGTACTCCGTACGATGGCGATGAATCCGAAGTGGTGGTTCATGCCCGATGCAGCTATTTTTACAAAGGTAGATTAGATTTTTGCGGGCGACGCCTCGTGGCAGCAAGTCCCGGACGGCGTTCCTCGCCGAGCAGGCGCCCAGCGGCGCTCAATGGCAGCGCGCACTCGCCGTGGCCTTGCCAACGGGCACAGCTGGCTGCTCCCGGCAAGGCGGCCAGGTCGCCGAAGAAACACGGCAGCCGGAGAGATGCGAGTGCTTGGTTCCCTCGACCGGAGTTCCATCCGTGCTCGTGCTCACCGTCGCCGTCTTCCACGCCGACGGGCCGTGGGCTTCAGGCGTCTGCTAGTGCTGGAATGCCGGGCCTGCTACTGTCGTGCCCGCTGCCTTACAAGTACCCGCCCCGGCAGCAGGGCCCAATCACACAGGCGAGAAAAAAATTCGAGATGGGCGCACCTTTTCTACCCTCCCCCTCCATTCTCTCCTCTCCTCCCACCTCGACCCTTCTCTTTTCTCCTCTCCACCCACTTACTTCCAGCACCTCCACAGCCCGTCGGTGCCAGCCCATCCCCTTTGCCTCTCTTTCTTTCTGATCCCCGACGATCCCGCTTTCTTGCGCAAATCCATCACCATGGCTGAAGAGGTAAGTCCTGCTTTGCGCCGTCTGCTGTTTTCACGCTGCGCCGCGCTGCCTGGGCGCAGAATATCACCCCGCATTGTGCCTCGTGCCCCACGACACAAAGCGCCTGCCGCCACCACAAACGCACAACTGCTCCTCGTTCTCTCGCAGCGCGCAGGCATTTCCCGTCGCCGCTTGCAGGCCGCTTGAGCTGAGCGCGTACCCGTGTCGGCATCTGCACTCGCTGTCAAATGAGCCATTGCTGACCTGTCGCGCCAACTGCAGCACGATGTCACCTTCGAGTCCGTCGACGCCGGCGCGTCTCTCACCTACCCCATGCAGTGCTCTGCTCTGCGCAAGAACGGCTTTGTCGTGATCAAGGGCCGTCCCTGCAAGATTGTCGACATGTCCACCTCCAAGACCGGCAAGCACGGTCACGCCAAGGTCCATCTTGTCGCCCTCGACATCTTCACCAACAAGAAGTACGAGGATCTCAGCCCTTCCACCCACAACATGGATGTCCCCAACGTCTCCCGCCGCGAGTACCAGCTGGTGAGTCCAACGCCCGGCGCAGGGCCCCCGCCCGCGCGCCGCATCAAGCAGTCATTTCTGTAGCCGCTGACATTCGTTTCCGGTAGCTCGACATCTCTGATGATGGCTTCCTCTCTCTCATGAACGACGACGGTGACACCAAGGATGATGTCCGCATGCCTGATGGCGAGATCGGCGACAAGATCACAAAGCTTTTCAAGACTGAGGAGAAGGATACCAGTAAGTTTTCTCTGCTCTTCCAGGGTCGCACACCGCGGTGCTGCACATTGATTTCCAGACTGACACATCCACCCAGACGTTGTCGTCCTCACTTCCATGGGTGAGGAGGCCGCCGTCGAAGCCAAGGAGGCCCCTCGCCAGTAAATGGCCCCGTCTCTGCTCTGCAAACGGCATGCCATGGCCCAATGCCTGTCGCAAATTCTATTTGTGCAATATCTGAGGAATAGTGTTTTTGACGAACTCTTGGCACATCAGATATCACTTGGGCGATGAATTGGTCGTTATGGACGAGAAATCTATTATGGATCGGGATTGATCGACTAGCTACAACAATAGGCACTTGCAAAAACCGGACGCAAGCGCTCAAATGAAATGGGTATTTCTTTTCCTTTCGCTTACCGACAGCTGGCTCTGAGCAAGACCCGTGTCGTAACTGCAGGATGCTCCAGTGCATGAAGAGAAAAAAGTTTGAGAGCCATTGAGGATCTAATGTCTGTCAAAGCTGGTCCGTTGCATCTTCCTTTAGCATGAAGCTACATCATCTGTGAAATGGCTGGCAATCGTACACGCATAGGCTGCCCAAGTCCAGCGTAGTGAGAGCCTTCGGTGTGCAAAAAATTCGCCTCGTCCGGACCTAGTTTTTTTTTGGCGTGGTTGGCTCGGTGAGGGTGGGTGGCTCTCGTCCTACCTCTATCAACGCTCTCCGCTGCCACCCACTAAAAGGCGGGACCATCTCTCGCAACAGGCCTAGTTCGTGACCTCAACTGCCCAACATCGAGCTTGCCCAGGCAACTACACATGCCTGGCTGATTCACCTGCAGCGCGAGGCAAGCGAAATCAACGCCATCTTTTGATCATGGTCACGGCCGGGCCCTAATAACACGTCTCTAGCGACGCCCACTGTTTGGGACGAGCCTGGTGGCAATGGTCCTATGACCCTCTCATCTATCACATCGGAATGCGATAATCCTCCCAGCAAATCATGGAGGGGCGACGGGAGCTCCGAAGGATGCCTCGTGGGGAGCGATGCCCCGAGTGTGGCAGCGCGAAGTGGTACCTGCAAGACGGTTTGCGTTTCTGCTCCAGGGGTCATCAAATCGAGGTGCGATTTCAAACTGAGAATAGGGACAATGCTTGTATTGACAAATCGGTCAGGGCTTCATTCAGTTTGATGTCGGTGAGGACGAAGATGCTGGCCGTCTTGGAGCGGTGACTCGAAGGGAAAAAGAGGCCAGGTCAAATGAGAAGCGCCAGCTAACTGGCCAGGAGGGAAAGTCACTATACCTCGAGGCCGTACAGCTGCTTCTGAGGAACCAACTGTTGTGGCTCATCCACGAGAAAGGCTACAGAGAAGAGCTGGAGACTGTGGTCAGGGACTTGTGGGACCTCCGAATTCGCGGGTCAAGCGCTTTGGCTACAGCGGAGGATGATGCGGCAGCAGATCAACTCGAAATGTTCAGCTCGCAGTCGTTGCCGGAAGAGAGCAAGACGATCTGGGAGTCGAGATCGAGAGCTCAGAGCTGGGATGCAGATCGCGGTGCACACTGGCCCATGCCGACGCTGCCAGAGACACTCGGACTCTGCTATCTCGCCACCGTGCTTCTGAGGATACCAACGAGGCTAGGTGAACTCCTTCAATGGGCTAATAATGGCAACATGCCTTACAAATCAGCCGTCAGTGACTTCATCTTGTCGGAATTTCCCTTCAAAGGCTGATGGAGACACAGTATCATGACTTGCCGCGCGAGATGCAAGATCGGCTGCCCTCTGCTTATGTCAAGGCTCTCAAGCTGCCGCTGCGTTGCAGCCTGCCAGGAGGTACATTATACAGGACCGTTATGGACTTGGTCCAGTCATATCACCTGAACTACGGGATGATCTTTCCTGAGCTGAGCTCCATGTCGCTTCTCGTGCAGTACGCAAAGATCCTTGCATTGCCGAGTAGGTTTTGCCCAAAGCCCCCGTGCTGCATAAACATACTTACCCGTGAGTAGTCGAATCCATTATTGCGACCAAGAGGTTGTCCGTTTTGCTGGGCCTCCGCTTTCACTTTCCCGTGAATACCACCAAGATACTGCCTCTTGATCACCCGGAACTACGTCTCGTCTCTTTGTTGATCCTCGCGACAAAACTCTGTTTCCCTTTGCAAGGCAATCGATCGTCGACTGAGGGATCTCCTTGGTTTCCGTATCTACCTCGCTTTGAGTGGGAGGCCTGGAAGCAAGCATTGTTCCAGCAATCTGAAGATGAAGAGTCACTCAACAGAGCGGCCAAGTTGGAGTCAATGATGCCCAACCAAGTCGTTCACATGAATGATGAGGAGCTCGACGCATACCTTGCTCACATCGTCGGCTTGGTGGATCAAAGAAGTAAGTAATTGAGTGCAGACTCATTTGCAGGCGCTAATACGAGGGTAGATGAGAATCCTATCACTCGATTCTTCCCAACTGAGAACCCTCCTGCACCTGCGCCGTCTGTTTCGGAAGCGTCAGAGGCCGATCTGCGGGAGAGACTTAATTTGGCTATGAATCAGGCGTTGAAGCGACCGAGAAACTCTCATTCAGACAATGAGGGCTGGCCATCGGAAGCCAGCGGCAGTGCTGCGTACGAAGCATTCCGCGATGTTCAGGACTTATCGGGAACGGCGGCCACGTTATACAAAGCTGCAGGTAAAGAACATCCCGTGTGCGTTGCATCTCGCTTAACTGTGCGGGCACTGACTTGTCTTGTCCCGCAGGCGTTGCAGCAGGTATTCCGCTTGATCTCGTTGTCCGAGCGGTTTACATGCTGGAGCAACGAGTCCTGTCGTGGCAGAAAGGACGACGATCTATTAACATGGAGACGCGGGAGGGGCTTCATGGTGGCATTACGACGGGTATATGAATCTCGCAGATCAAATATCACAATACAAAATTCAATGCCATTCGTCGGACGACGTCTTGCATGTCTCGCCTTTATGAACGATTGTCGTGAGGACCGCAGCGGAGAGTGCCGAGTGCTCGTGATGGTACTTCGTGCTCCGTACAGAGCTCCATCGACCCTAGCGCCCTCGCCGCCCCATAGCGCCAGCATGGGGCTGTGGTGATAAGTCACGTGAGTGGGCATCTGACCTAGGGTTTTCTTGCGTTCGCTCTTTGAGCCCCACCAACTTTGCGCGCAGACTCGCTCGGCCCTTGAAACTTCACATCGTCAGCGTCACAAAAATCAGTCAAGAGTGAGTGCAGCAGCCACGACCCCGCGCAAATCCCATAGAGCGAAAATGCTGACGTCCTAACTAGTGCAGATGTGAGCCTGATACTTCCGAAAACCGAACCGAGTCGAACGGTCGTTACTAACGGCGAATGCAGTTTCGTGAAGACCCTGACGGGCAAGACCATCACCCTCGAGGTCGAGTCCTCGGACACGATCGACAATGTCAAGTCCAAGATCCAGGACAAGGAGGGCATTCCCCCGGATCAGCAGCGATTGATCTTCGCCGGCAAGCAGCTCGAGGATGGCCGAACCCTGTCCGACTACAACATCCAGAAGGTGCGTGGATAGGTGGATCGATCGGGCAGCCCGTTGCCCCTTGAGGGTGCAATAGCGGGGGTTGAGTTTGATGCAGAATGCTGACTTTCGCTGAAGGAGTCCACCCTGCACCTGGTCCTGCGTCTCCGTGGTGGTATCATTGAGCCCTCCCTGAAGGCTCTGGCCTCCAAGTTCAACTGCGACAAGATGATCTGCCGCAAGTGCTATGTATGTTTGGATCCCACGAAATCCCGCAGCTCCGGCGATGGAAACCGTGGTGCTTGGATACTGATGCTTCTCGTCTGCAGGCCCGCCTCCCCCCTCGTGCCACCAACTGCCGCAAGCGAAAGTGCGGTCACACCAACCAGCTGCGACCTAAGAAGAAGCTCAAATAAAGGATTTCACCATGGATGCGGCGTCTGGTTTTCTGGCATTCTGGGGTCGGCGAGGACAAAGAGGTGCTTCACGGTTGTCAAGTCTGGCTTTGTTTCTACACTAGCACTTGCTGCTTAGGCAAGTGAGTCTAGATGGGTGCCGATGAGGGCTGTGGTGTCAATAAGCAGAAATTTTCTACGAACGTGCCAGCAGAATCCGGGGTGGAGTGCATGACTTCGGGCGATGCATCGTGATGTTCTAACCTCCATCCGATGCTACTATACTTCTCACTTTATTCCGCGCGGTGCGACGACTGGTTGCGCCTGCGATGCCCTGCCCGGCACTGTGTTCCCTTTCTTTTTTTCCGACCGTAAGCTCCGCGACGGGCTCTTCACTGACGTCTTATCTAAAAGCACGGCCTACATGTAATTGATGGAAAGACGGTCGCAGTAGCAATATGGTCGCCGTCATGGCAGCTTCAATTTGCTCGTAGTAGTGCCGTCAGCCGAGTTCGCGGTGGGGTGGAACCTGACCGGATAAAGACCGGCGCATCCACCGCCGCGTGCGAGGTCCCCTGTACCTGGAGCTACGCCTCTTGACCTCAGCTCCCTGTCGCGCTGACGACAGCTTGTCCCCATCAATTCATCCCACCAAGATCGGTTTCGCCTGCGTCGTTCGACCTGCAGCACATGCTCCGTTAGTTGCGCTCTGGCACATCCCGGAAAACTTTTGATTACCGGAGGATCCCGCTCAAAAATGTCTGGGTCGGGGTACGATGCGGTGGTGGACGTGGATGACGAGGTAAGCAGGCAGCGGAGTAAAAGACGCTGGCCGTGATGCACGATGGCTCCTCGCATGCTAACGGCATCGCTTGCCTGCAGGGTGACCTCGGCCACACGGATCTCCAGGAGGATCTCGAATTCCACAACTCCAACTTCAACGACGCGGCGCCGGGCGTTCGCAAAGGCGCCCCCTCGGGCCTCCCGCCGCCCGTGACGGCCCCGTCGTCGTCATCGTCAAAGCGCTTCCTATGGTCCATGTCCTTTTACGCCCAGTTCTTCGACGTCGACACGTCGGCCGTGATGTCCCGCTGCTGGGCGGCTCTGTTCCCGCGGGCGAACTTCCTGGACGTGCTCGAGGGCAACCCCGACCTGTACGGACCATTCTGGATCGCGACGACCGTGGTGTTGATTCTCTTCTTGGGCGGCACCATAAGTCAGTACCTGTCAACGACGCATTCCACCCCATTTGCCTACGACTTCAGGCTCCTAAGCGGTATGAGCCCCTTGACAACTTTTCTACTGAAGCCCCGTGGCCCGAGTGTCAAGAAACTGATGATTTTGTTTTTCCCCTAATCTCCAGGCGCTGCCGGTCTCGTGTACGGATACACCCTCTTCATCCCCATTCTGCTGTTCCTCGCCCTGCGATACTTCGGCAGCGAGTCGGCCAACCTCCTCGAGTGCTGGGCGCTGTACGGCTACTCCAACCTCATCTGGATCCCCGTCGCCATCATCAGCTGGTCGCCCATCAACATCCTCAACTGGACATTTGTGGCCATCGGCTTCGGCATGTCGGTCGCCTTCCTCGTCCGCAACCTGTATCCCGTTCTCAGCGCCACGGACCGCCAGGTTAGCAAGGCGCTGCTCATCATCGTGGTCGTCCTGCACGCCGGCCTGTCGCTCACGATCAAGTTCCTCTTCTTCGCGCACGGCAGCCCGGTAGCAAGAGCGCCGGCGGAGGGCGGCGCCGATAATTAGACGGGCAAGAGAGCCCGGGGCACGTGAAAGCGGAGGGAACCAAAGAAAGGCTATGGATGTCAGAGCATGTATGAGGTTTATCGCGGACCCACGATGGAGGAGCTGGGAGCCTTTCGGGTCGAGCGACATGTTGATACACTGTTTCCAGTAAAGAAGAAGCTTATATCCGTGTTGTACAATGTGCAAGGCGCATTCATCTATCTCGGGCCTTGTTCGCCGCTCGTTCGTTCACCCTCTGCCGCCGCCACTACCTGACGGCCATTCAAACGCGTGTTTTGGGAAATATTCCTGTCTCTCCTCTCCGTGCCTCGGTATCCACGTCAGCAGCGCATGGATATAATGCCCATTACTTCTGCCCTCCCTCCGACGCAGGCACCCTCTCCACAGGTCCGCCGTGAGCCTCCCAGTCGATCCAGCTACCGGTGTACTCGCCGACGCTACTCCATCCGGCGTGGACGGCCAGGGCGGCGGCAGAGCGGGCGCGCACCCCGGCCTTGCAGTAGAAGAGCAGGGTGGCGTCCTTGGGCGGGCGGGCGAAGCCGTACATGTCCTCGAAGTCGTCCTCGGAGACGTGGAGGCTCTGCACGGCCGACGTGATGGGGATGTTGATTGCGCCGGGGATCTTGCCCGTCGAGTGCAGCTCGCCCGGTTCCCGGACATCTACGGACATGGCGCCCATGTCAGCATGCGCGCGAGGGGAGAGGGGAGCCGGGCGGGCGGGGGGAAGCGGAGAACGCAGACGTACCGACAATGACGACCTTCTTCCCAGAGGGGTCCTCGGCTTGCTTGCCGTTGGCTTCGGCCTGCTGCTTGACCTCGTCAAAGGACCAGACGCGGCTGCCGGGGACCTGGCTCTCGCTGCCGGCCGAGTACCACCTGCGCGCGACGCCGCTTCCTCTCTGTGCCGCGATGCCCGTCGCCAGCCGGGGCGACGCCGCCGCCCGCGTGGATAGGGGCGCTTCGGCCGCAGCACGCAGACACCGAGATGCGCGGGCGGCAGCAGGTCGCGCCGTCGACCGCAGCAGCGGCAGCGTCGCGGGCGCGCAGGCGAGAGCTCGTCGAGCCGGCGTCATGGTGTGCGGGTCGGGTCGGGTCGGGTCGGGTCGGGTCGTATCGGTTGCGCGCGTGCAAGGACAAGTGTCTGCCGTGATTGTTGCCCTTGGGGAGCTCGGATAGCCAAGCGTATGCAGTCGTCGTCGTGGCAAAGGTGCACAGTTGGTTCCAAGAGGCGTCGTCGTTCGACGGGGGGAGCTCGGCGGCTGAAAGAAGCTCCTGGGGCCGGCCTCGGGTCTAGCCTCCGGAGATCCGTCGCAGAACGCCACGGCACGTTGGCCCCGCCTGGGTCCCCGCCGTCATCGGATAGGTGGTTTTGGACGTCACTTGTACTCCGTATTGGCCAGACGGACCAACTGGCCAATCTACCTATGCTAGGGGAAGAAATGGACAACGCGGAATAACAAAACCGATGAGTAGATGTTCGGTCTGGTACTCCATTTGCTGCGGGCTCGAGCTTCACCAACTGCTTGGTCGCACATACAATGACGTCGTCTGATGAAACTGGCGATTCCCCAGTCCTCAACGAGCCTGTACAGTTTCGACATCTCGAACATCTTCAGCCTTGGTTGCGACAAGTTTATTCGCTGTCTGGATCCGACGCCCGTCTCGAGCCGCGGCATTATGCCACCCACCTTCACCCCGACACTCGGCGTGCCAGCGTGATGAAAGCTATCTACTATATACAAAGTCTGTGAGTATTACAATTATTTATCCTCAAAACCCGACCTCTCGGTCTGCCTATCCGCGACGTCGTCGTCACAGAACCCGCCCTTCTACAATCAGTCATGAGCTCGTCTTTCGGGGTTGCGCCATCGCTTTGTGCCACAGGAGCCGTCTCCAGGCTAACGCGAGGTCGCTGATTGACGGTCGTCGTAGCGTCTGTCTTTGTCTAGCATTTTGCGCCTTATCTCCATTCCTCGACCACGCTTTGCTGCCTCGGCGTAGGCTTTACCACTTACGCTCCTCAAAAGTGAGCGGGCAGTCATCCTGTACATAAATTAGCCCCCAGTGTTCTTCGGCTTCGAGCGAATACTCTCGATCCTCACTCACCTTGGGGAAGATGGTCGCAAACACCTTGATCTCCTCGGACAGAGGCGTAGGGTGGTGCTTCCAGTCCAGCAGGACCGAAGCCTTTCCGAGGAAGAGAGCCAGGTTCAGCTGGGCATAGTGCTGGCCGATGCAGTAGTGAGGACCGGTGCCGAAAACCAGGTAGTTCTTGGCGCCCTTTTCCTCGGCATCACCCGAATAATAGCGGTCCGGGTCGAAGTAATCGGGCTTCTCGTACACGTCGGGATCGTGGAGGGCCATGTACGTGGTTGGGACGATCATGGAGCCTGGATCGAGGAGAGTCTGTTAGTCGCGACCAGCGGGGAAGATCTGCGAAGCCGAAGGCAAAGGCTTACCCTTGGGGACCGTGTACGAGTCGGTGATGGGGAACGGTTTCTTCACCATGTAGGGTATCATCAGGACGGGAGGGCGGTATCGGAGCAGCTCGCGGACGACGGCGCGCGTGTACGTCAGGGACTCGAGCTGGTCCATGTTGAGCTCGGCGTGGACGTCGCCGTTGCGGACCTTGAGGTTCTCCTCGCGCACGCGGTCGAGGACGTCGGGCCGCTGGGCAGAAATCTGAAACAGCCAGGTGGCGGCGCTGCTGGTGGCATCCTGAGAGGCGAAGAGAAAGGTGAAGACGGTCTGGGAGATCTCGTAGTCGTTGAACATGCGCACGAGCGGCGACGGCTTCTCAACATCGTCGGCACCGTCGCCCTTCTCCTGGGCAGCGCGCCAGCGGTCCGAGTTGATCATCTCCAGGACCCAGGCGTCCATGATGCAGGTGACATCACCACCGGCCGCCATGCGGACCTTGCTCTTGGCGGCGCACTTTGCGAACTCGGCGAGGGCCATGTCGGCGGCCTTCTTGCCGTACCACGTCTTGGTGTAGGGGATGATGATGGGGAAGTTGACGAGCTCGAGGGCGGCCGTGATTAGGTAGTAGTCGTCGGCGATCTTCTTGACGGCCTCCTGGGAGATGTAGTGGCCGACAAAGGTGCGCAAGGAGACGGCGCACATGAGCTCGCGGAACTCGGGCATGAAGGGGACGGGCTTGCCGCCATTGTCCTTGGTGACTTGGACAAAGCGCTCGAAGTATCTCTTATACACCTCCTCCTGGCCGGGCAGGTAGCACTCGAGAGCCTTGCGGGTGAAGAGGCCGTTGAGGCCCTTGCGGAAGTCGACGTGAAGCTTGCCGTCGAGGAAGACGAAGTTGTCGTGGCCGAGGAGCTTGTGGGCAATGTCGACGACGCAGGGCTTGACGAAGGAGGGGGAGTTGAGGACCTTGCGGGCCATGTCCCGTGTCGAGGCGATTACGACGAACCTGAATGGGGTTGACAATGGTCAATGACGGGTCCTACACCCTCAGGCGCAAACAAGCTTGCTCTGGCAAGCAAAGGAGGAGGAGAGAAAGGCGCGTGGGGGTCGCCAGGCCGCGGGACGTACTTGTGGAAGACAGAGACGCAGCTCAGCGGGCCGCTGGCCCATTTGGCATAGTATTCCTCAAACTTGGGGTCCATGGACTGCAGGAAAGGGCCGATGAAGGGCATCTTCCAGGAGGGCCCGACAATGGAGCCCTTTCTCACAATGTAGCTGACTATTCGCGCAGAGGGCGGCCCGTCAGTCACGTCGGGAGCGGCGGAAGGGAGACGCGCCGGCGTTGGCGGTGGGGGTGAGGGGGGAACATACTCTGGTCGTAGACGACGCACATGGCGAACAAGGTCAGGAGCAGGGTCCATGGACTGACGGCGGTGACGGTGCCGAAGACATAGTCGAGCTGCGGGGGCAGGACGACGCCGCCGTGCTTGGAATTGGCGAGGGCCGACGTGAAGGCGGACGGCGCGGAGGCGTTGGCGGCGTCCATGGCGTCTTGTCTGGCAGCGGCGGAAAAGTTTCGTCGGCACGATCGATCTCTCCGGGCCAGATGGTCGAGGCCAAACCAAGGGAGGTGGTTTGGGGGGCGAGGCTCGCGGAGCAGGATGGGGAGGGAAGAGAGAGAGGAGGAGGAGGAGGAGGAGGGAAGAAGGAAGCGACTGAGGATGGTCGGGATTAAGCGCGGCGAGTCGAATGAGCGAAGGAGAGACACAGGCGAGGGTCGAGCGGGCGGCGGTGGAGCAGATGATGCGACCGGGCTTAGTGGACGTCGCGGACGGGCCAGCGGTTGGCGCACCGGGGCCAGCAGGAGCCCGAAGGCGCGGGAGCACCACCCAACAGCAGCAGTCGAACGACGCGGAAGAGGCACGGAACTTTTTTTCCCTTGACTTGCAAGCGTATTACGAGTGCTGTAAGGCAAGGTAGGTACATATCACCTACCCCATCTGCTGATTTGCCCGCGCCCGGCTGCTTTGCTGCCCGGGTGCGGAGGCCGGCCGGGTCTGGGCCCACGGCGTCTTCTCTCTCGCTCTCGTACTCGTACAGCTACGACTACGACTACATACCTCACCTATGTACGAGTACGTGTGATGGAGGGTTGTGCTTGCTGTGTGCAGCCAGCCGAAGAAAAAAACTTTATTAATAATGCTCGTCGTCCCGTGCGGAGGAAGCACAAATCTCATCTCGCCTTGGCGCGAGTAATGTGTGAGGGCGCATGTCGCCCGAAATGAGCTCCTCGGCGATTTGCACAGCGAAGGGGGGGTAGCCTACCAGCATTAAGAACGGCCTGTAAGGAACGGCGTCCGGGGCCCCCCCCCTCGTGCGGTCGTCGCTCACGCAAATCGACGCCCGGCGACGAGATAGACTCTCGACCTGCTCGCACTCTTGCTACTGTCAACGGCGCGTGCGGTCAGCTGCGTCCCATCCCACCTCTGCGAGTACCTACCTACCTAGGTATTACGCATCACTCGTACGGAGTACGGAGTACTCGCCATCGAAAGCTCCCCGGCCCCAAGGTCTCGTCAAACACACCGGCTTATCTCCAGGGAGGGGCGCCTCTAATTAACTAGCGCCGCGGTGCACAAATTTTCCTCGGGTCCCCTCTGGCCAGCCGCTCTGCTGTCAGGTACAAGGGGCTCCGTACGGGGGCACCGTGTGACGTACTGTAAGCCGCACCCGAGCAATGCGCTGTGCTCCGGCCGGGTTCGCGTTCCTGGTGCCTGTCAACCTGTGTGCAGACCCCAGCAGCGGGCAGCAACAGCCTGCCGCCGCACCGGCAGGCCCTGTGGTTGGCTGGCGCCGCGCCGCCGTGTCTGTCGGCAATCTCTGGGCCCGGCCCTGGCGCTGTTTGCCTCGCCCACAGCAAACATAACATGGCACAACAACCGTCCGGCCATCACACCATCTCCGCGGCCTCTCGGACCCTTCGGAAGCACCATCGGGCGCGTCTACGGGCACCTCAACCTCGTGGGTTTGTTGGGGAGACTCGGAGCCATCACCGGGCTTGCTCGCAGAGGCACGAGCGCGACGTTCGAAACCGGCCTGAACGAGCAGCGGCCGCTCCCCGTCGCGCCAATGCATGCCACTTGCTCTGCAGCCAGATAGGCTCGCGTTCTCGTAGCTGCAAGGCATGTGCAGCTAAAGAGGCGGCCGGCTTGCCACTGGCTGGCGCTGAAACACTGCGCGACCGGTGGTGGTGGGTGGTCTTGACCTTCACCGCTGGCGTTGCCTTTGACATTTGATCGAGTAAATACGAATACGAGCCTCCCGCTTACGAGTGCTGGGGACTCCGCAAGTCCGCAACCCACGAGCACGGGTAAGCCAGCCCTCACGGCGCCGATGCGAGCCCAGTGCTCGGCGCGCGTCCCTTCCGTGGTCCGTAGCGTCCGGGAGAGCCCCAGCCGTAGGCCCTCTCCCATGTCATCGCCCTCGGAGCTCGGAGCCAGACCAACCCGGGATATATGTATTATCTGTCTCCGCGTCTTGGATCGCCCTTGTCCCATCTCGAATCTCCGGACAGGAGCAGAAGAGACCGCCCTCGTTTGCGCAATCGCATAGCGGATTTCGTACCCGAGCGGTGTCAACTCGACTCCGTTTGCAGGGCACTGGCCGTGTACGAAGCACTCCGTAACAGTAATTAGGGCGAAAGAGTATTATAGTGCATCCTCCAACCGAGCCATCAACGTAGAGGCGGTTTGCGCCATGGCGCTGAATGCCGCTCGGCACCCTTCTGTTCGTGATTCCATTCTGCCTTCCCTCCTGTGCAGCATAACTGGACGGAGGGGCAAGCTCTATCTGTTCGAAGGCCGCCCAGGTCAATTGGTGTGTTGTTGTGCCTGGGCTGGAGATGGGCTCATGTGCCAACCTATATGGACCGGGCCCAACTGCTACAATCGCCAACCACCGAATCCAGGAGAACAGAACTTGTTTCACTCCACGCCATGGTCCGGCACAGCGCCATTTCTCAAAGACCCTCTTGCCAAGTACCGTGGACCTTGTCAAGCTTGTCCTTGAGCAGGTTTAGGTTGGCCCTACCCCTCGCCGAGGTACGTCATGGCCGCCACGTCGCGGGGCCCCGCTACCCTGTAGCCTCGAGATGCGACCGCGACCACGACGAGCAGAGTCGCATGCGAAGCAAAAGAGGCAGCTGGGCAGAGGCCAGCGCGGACTGTCCGTGTTCCGTCTGTCTGTAGCTTCATCTGTGACCGATGACTGTAACAACACCCAAGAGGTATTCGTAGCACAAGTGGAGGAGGGGCCCAAAGGGCTTCGGAGGGATGCAATGGGGACGCGCCAGCCCGTGACAACGCATAATGCGGTGGCGCCTGGGAGCACATGGATGTCAGCGCAGCGCTGCAGACTCGGGATATATATAAGTCCAACGCCCAGGAACGCCTGTTCCCGTTTCAAGTCCACCGGAACAGCCCTCGTCTTCTCTCACCATCACCACCACCATCGTCATCGTCATCATCACACCGTCGTAGCCACCAACAACGTCAACCTCTCTCTCTTCATCGCCAGAAGGTCGACTTTCCTCATCGCCAACATGCCTTCCTACATCGTGACGTGCAAGGACGACGCGACCCCCGAGCAGGTCGAAGCGTACAGGCCCCATTCTCCCCTTGATTGCTGTTACGTCTCGAAGACAACGGTGCTGATGACGTGTCCCGGACCGCGCAGAGCCAAGAAGCACGCCATCGAGCAGGGCGGCCGCATCGGCCACGAATACACGCTCATCAAGGGCTTCTCGTGAGTAGCCCTGGAGGACCGACGAGCATGGACACGCTGACGCCGGCATCACCGCCCGCAGAGTTGAGTTTGACCAAGACGCCATCACGACCCTCGAGGCCAACGAGAACGTCAAGGCGGTCGAGAAGGACGGCGTCATGTCGACGCAGTGAGTGCGAGCAGAGGTAAGGTGCTATCTATCACGGGCCGTGGCGCGGGGTATTACCGCCTCGTTATCGCGCGGGCGGAGTTGTACGAGTGCGTCACGATCCGGGGCCTGGATGCGAAGAGTATAAGGCATGTAGCATGCACAGCAGCAATAAACACAGCACTGTAAATCTTTTTACATGTTATTCATTTGCTGTCCAAAAACAACAACAAAAACAAAAATACAAAAAGAACAATAATGCTGCGATGCCATGGCTCGGTGCCCACCTGCTCCAGCGTCTTCTCTGCGGCGTGGGAGCGGCTTCGGCTGGGCGCGGCAGATGCGAGGTGCACCGCGCCACAACCTCCCCAACTCCCCTCGCCCCCACGCGCTGACCGATGCGCCGGCAACACCACCGACGGCATCCCCACACAGGCAGATAGACCTCCTCCCATTCCTCCCATTCCTCTCCGAACAAGCAAGCGCATGCACCGGAGCAAGAGGAGCGCTCTCGTTTATACGTAAGGTACCTACCTACGTACCTACCTTACCTAGCTAGCCAAGCATCCAAGGTAGCCAGCCATCTGTACCTGGGCCCATCTCCGCTTGCCGCCGCCGCCGCCGCCGCCGCCTCCGTTCTGTCCACCGCCTCAGTCGAGATGCTGCCGTCATGAGGCCCTTCTCTCGTCGGTCGCTGTCTGCGGGCCTCCGTCGGTCCCGGCATGCGTCGCCAGTCTCCTTGCCGGCCCGGTCCCAATGCCGCTCCCTCTCCGCCCTCGGGCCCGGGCGCTCCGACCTGGACGTCTCCGACGCTGAGATCGCCGCCCTCGCGAGCCAGCACCAGCACTCGCTCAGTCTCGCCGACCTCGTGAGGTAGGTAGGCCGGGAGGATTGCTCCCTTGGCTCTCGTTCGCATTGACGCAGCTCTTGGCTAACGCGCGGACAGACACGGCCGCCCGCCCCTCTCGGAAAAGTCGCTCCTCTCGTCGGCCAACTTCACCCTCTCCCTGCTCCCCATCCGCCTCGCCCGCCGCATCCAGGCCCTCCGCAACCTCCCCTACATCGTCGTCTCCAACCCCAACATCTCGCGCATCTACAACAACTACCTGCACTCCCTCTCCATCCTGCTGCCCTACTGGCATGCCGCCGCCCACGGCCGCACCATATCCACCCTCCAGGACGAGATCAAGTTCACAAACGTCCTCGCCGAGCTCGTCGCCACCCACACCGACACCATCCCCATCCTCGCAAAGGGCTTCCTCGAGTGCCGCCGCTACATCTCCCCCGCCGAGGTGACGCGCTTCCTCGACGAGCACCTGCGCGCCCGCATCGGCACCCGCCTCGTCGGCGAGCAGCACATCGCCCTGCACTTCAGCAGCCAGCCGCACTTTGCCCCCGAGGACAGCCCGACGCCGTGCCCGGAACACCCGTCCTACATCGGCGTCATCGACACGGCCCTGCGGCCCGCCCAGACCATCGAGGCGTGCGCCGGCTTCGTGGCCGACATCTGCGAGCTGCGCTACGGCTCCCGGCCTCGCCTCTACGTCGACGGCGAGCCCGGCACCACCTTTGCCTTTGTGCCCACGCACCTCGAGTACATCGTCACCGAGCTCCTCAAGAACGCTTTCCGCGCCACCGTCGAGAGCAGGTCGCGTGAGCCCGTCGTCGTCACCATCGCCCCCGAGCCCCCCTTCAAGAGCCAGCCCGGCGGCGCTCCCTTCATCAAGTCGCCCGCCGAGGATCGCGGCCTCTTCCGCAGCGATGCCATCCGGCCCCTCGACGACAACGCGCCCGGCGTCACCATTCGCATCCGCGACCGTGGAGGGGGCATTCATCCAGCTGTGCTCCCCAACATCTGGTCCTACTCCTTCACCACTTTCTCCGACGAGGATGACTTCCCAGGCTCGGGCATGGGCGGGGGTGGGGGCGGCGGCGGCGGCGGCGGCAACGACGGCCTCAGCGCCATAGCCTCCGCCAGCACTGGCGGAAGCTCCATCGCAGGCCTGGGCTATGGCCTGCCCCTGAGCCGCGCCTATGCCGAATACTTTGGCGGCGGCATCGCCGTCCAGAGTCTCTACGGATGGGGTACCGATGTCTATCTGAGACTCAAGGGCGTTGGCACCATTGACAAGTAGCCGACGAAACAATGACGGCGTTACGGCTTCATCTGCATACAGCTAGCTCCGCCCAAGAACATTGCACCGAATAGTGATACCAAATCGAGACTTGCAGAGTTGCGAATCAAATTAAAAGCAAAGGCCAAGGCGCCGGTCGCCGTACATATTATTCAAGATTATTTGTGCCTTGTGCTTCAAGAGGGGAAGAAAAAAAAGTAATGAGTGACCTAGATGACCAGACCTTTCAGGGAAACAATGCGCCACAGGACCCTTGTCTCCCATACGTGATAAGTTGCCCCAAGAGTCCACAAAGATGCGGAAGAGAATGCGAGACGCGTCTTGTGTGTATCGCTCCTTTTCCCTTGCTTAGGCTTGCCCGCCACATTACAAAGTGCAAACAAAACCAGAATATGATTTGCAACATTGCCCCCTTGATGCTTGCTTCCTTCCCTCAATGCAAGAACTCCCAACTCCATGGATCCTTGACGGAGAATGCATGACCCGGTGGATCAAGTACGCTGCGGACATTTTGCTCCCTTTGACAAAAAGTCTTCTACCGCTCCGCCCTGGTGAAAAACACGCCCGTCTCCCCCCCCTCACATGTTCTCCAGTTCACGGTCGATTTGCCGGTCCATGAACGTGCGCCGCTCACCGACCAGCTCCGTCTGCAGGCGCTGCTCTACAAGCGCACGAACCTGCTTCTTCGTCACCGTGTCCAGGTCCACCTCCCGCAGAACGGACTGGATGGCCTCCACGATTGCTGTGTCCTCCGCGGGCACATGGCCTCGCTGGAAATCGAACGATGTCGTCGATTGCATGGCATCGGCACCCAGCGGCGAACGATGACCGCCCGAGTAGCCTAGAGCGGACGCAGAACGGTTGGCGGGGAGGCCCATGGATGGAGACAGGTTGGATTGGCTGCGCAGATTCATCGTGCTCGCTCGGTTCGCGGGCACGTCCTGGTAGGGCGACTGGCTCCTCCCCACGTCGTGTATGGCAGTTCCCATGGACATCATAGACTGTCGATGCAGCGACATAGCCTGGTCCTGGTACGGGCCGTGCACGTTAGATGCGCGGTTCATCTGACCAAAGGCCGGGGACTGCGGAGGCATGTACGTGTTGCGTCCACCCATGCCTGTCAGAATAGAGCCCTGAGGCGCAGCCGAGTAGACAGACTTGATCTCATCCATCTCGTACTGCTCTCCGTACCCGTAGTCTGCCTTCTCCTGGGGCCCGCCGCGGCGCCCAGGCAGGCCATTGGCGACAGCGTAGTCGTCCCATCGCTGGAGCGGGATGGACCGAGGGTCGAAGCCCTCGTCTTCGACGGCGACAACTTGCTTGTCTCCCTTTTCGCCGATAACGACACGCGTGTTGCCCCACGTGAAGTTGTCTTGGTTCCAGAAGGAATAGACTGGCAGGATGAAGGAGTAAATGGGGAAGGCGATGATGTAAATGATCATCCATCCAACGTGCTGCCACTGCCGCTTGAGAATGAAGACCAAGGCCTGTAGGCCGTACACGGCCGCCAGCATGACGATGGAGATCAGCGGGAATTGGCCGCTATGCGAGGCAACCCTGTAGATGAGGTAGCCCAGATAGCCACATGTTGCGGGGAGAATGATGGTGCCGAACAGATCGATGAACACAACGAAGCGCATGCTAAAGCAGCAGAAGCCACACATCTCCTTCAAGCGCATCAGTTCCACCAAGTTGTGGATAGTCGAGTTGATCCATCGTCGACGCTGCGACACAAGCACGCCCCAGGACTCGGGCGCAGCCGTCTTACACTGGGCGTCGGGAACAAACTTGTACGACATCGTGGGGAAGTGTTTCGTCATTAGCGTGGTCAAGTAACGATCCTCGCCGAGGGACAGCAGGTTCTTCAGGTGCAGCGTGTCCACGTTGCAGATGCTATAGTCTTTGATGACCCCATCCGAGATGATGAGCGGTTTGCCCTTGTCAGCAGTTCTTAACCGGTACATGGAGAAGCTATTTCCAAATCTTGTCAGCATGTTGTTTGAGCCAATTCGAGGCCAGGGACGAAGACGTACCAACCCGGTAGACAGGTGACGCTGCCAAAGAGAGATTCGAACGCCTTCGCCAAGTGATGCGAAATGAAGTATTCATAGACCTGGATCATCGTTGTCCAAGACTTCTCGTCGTTTTCCAGGCTCGTTTCGCCGCAAATTCCAGCAATCTTGGCATTATGTGCACAGGCAGAAACCAATCGGTTGAGCGAGTCCTCGCTGACTGAGGTATCGGCGTCCACCATGAGGAGGTATTCGTACAGCTCAGGGTCCACGCCGATGATGTTGTTGATCTGGTGGAACATCTCGAGCTCAAGAGGACTCATAGGGGCGCGATGATGGACACGGTTCAAGAAGCTCATGAGCAGGATCTGGGAGTCGCGCTTTCCGCGATTACCAGGCTTTGACTTTGTCTGCTCCGACTCCTTGCCAACCTTGACGACAACTAGGTAGGGCACGACATTACCCTCGTACTCGTAGAGACCAGAGTAGACTTTACCGTAGTTAAGCTGTTCGCTGCCGGGTCCGAC
This sequence comes from Tolypocladium tropicale, assembly GCA_024340005.1. Classification (NCBI taxonomy): domain Eukaryota; kingdom Fungi; phylum Ascomycota; class Sordariomycetes; order Hypocreales; family Ophiocordycipitaceae; genus Tolypocladium; species Tolypocladium tropicale. The sequence goes on along the minus strand of JALHBU010000045.1, from coordinate 90,260 downwards.
TGACTTGAACGGAAGCGCCGGAGGGTCCACCTTGGGGTCAACCCCCAGGATATCAAGGACAATCTTGGGGGTCGGTCGGTCGTTGCCTTGGCCGACGATGACACCGTCGCAAATGACGCAGATCAACTTCCTCTTGTTATCGTATTGAAGCGCGGTGAGCGAGTCCAGAGCCTTCCGCAGCGAATCTTCGCCTTCCGTGTAGGCCGGGACCTGGCATATGACAAACTTGTCCTGCGGCGACGGGCGACGCTTCGAGCTGAACCTGAGGGCTGCGATGAACTTGACGAGAATGACAGCGCACAGAATCATGGAAAAAGCCAGGAGAATCCAGTTGTTCACTGTGCACCTGGCTGACTCGCGGAAGTCGGTCTTGCCTTTGTAGAAGATATTTTGGATGCAGTACCAGCTGTTCAGAACTGACGCAAGCTCGGTTTGGTTTGATCCTGCGTCGCGGATAACGCCATCCAGCAAACTTTTGATGTTTTGGCCGGGATTGTTCTTCCAGAGATCGCTTACCGAAGTGTCCAGGAATTCGTAGATGGCCACGCGCGGGAACACATCTTGCGTGTGGAAATAATCTGTAAGATCGTAGATCTTGTCGCCGTACATAGCCCACATGTGTTGTGAGTCCTGCCCCGATGAGCTGACCAAATCTTGGCTGTACACCAGATCGCCATGGTAATATTCCTTTATACTTGGCTGAAAGATATCCCAATACCAAGACTCGTTAGAGAGCGCGCTTCTGGTGTCTGGTTGGGCCTTGCCGGACTTGTGAATAGCGTTGGAGAACTCGGCCGTGGTGTTGGGCACCAACACGGTGGTATCCGCAATTCCCAGACCTTGGCATGCCCGACTCAGCGGCTGCGGGAAATAGGGATCCATGTCGAGGCCGGCTAGGGGCATCATATTGTCCTGGGTTGTCTTGATATCCGTGTCGCTATGCTGTCGTCTCCAAAAATTCGACAAGTCATACACCTTGCCATTCAAGCTAACCCAGTAGTCATCACCGCTTTGGTGTGTAGCGACTTCTTTTCGATTCCACGCCTTGTCAAAGTTGGGGCAGAGAAGTTGGCCAAAGCCAACGATCCAGAAGACGATGATGCCGTTTATCAGAAAAATCAAGAAGCACAACACAAGCTTCTCGCGCCAGGCCATGCGAACATCCGGACGACGCATTCTGCCAATGTATCGGAGCAGGGGCGAGGGAACCCAGAAAGTGAGAGCCCACACAAATCCAACCCAAAGCCGACGACCGAAATCGATATGCTTTGTCTCGAAGTGCTTATTCTTGGCCAGTTCAGGGTCCATCATGCCGGTGAGCTCGCCCTGCTCATTGTAGTAGACGTCGCCTTTGTACGTATCGCCCTTGTTGCCAAGCCCATAATCACCATTGCTGACGTTGCGCATCGCCGTGGGGGCAATGGATGGCGCAATGTTGGGGGTATGGTTCAGAGTCAACTGGCTGCCATTGCCATGGCTGAAGTTGCGATTGTGAACCAGCTGATCGTTGCTCCCATTGAAGCTAGCATCCAAGGCTTGAGGCGGGAAATAGCCACTACCATTGGCGGAATAGCTGGTGTCAAAGCCGGATCCGAAGGGGTTGGTGTGAAGTCCCTGCATGGCTGGGTTGTTGTCTTCGGGTTTGAGATCAAGCATACTTTCAGCCTCCCACCACGCGCTCTCTCGCATCCATACGCGTTCCTTGCCAACAAAAACCTCACCGTTGCTCCAGCCGCGCTCGAGAATCCAGCTCTCGATACCATCCCTGCCGTCTTTGCAGCCGAGAGCCGAATAGCGCTGGACGAATTCTTCGACGTCGAAGTCGGCCGTGAAATCGAGGCTTCTGTTTCGGCGGTTGGCCCATTCGGGAAGCCTCCATGAACGAAGCTGGCGAGAGACTGTGCCAGCGGACCATGCAGAGGTAATGGACGCAAGCGCGGCGAGCTGCGAAGGGGAGTCATCGGTAGGATGAAGAGACAGATGGTACCACAGGCGGTTGGAGCCAAGGACTGCAGGCAGGTCAAATCTGCCGGCACGGCCGAGGTTGATGCCCTCGCCTTGGATGGGGAAGAGAAGTTTCTTAAGAAAGCCACCGTCCTCGGATGCGAAGCCAATCTTTTCGAGAACAAGCTCCCGCTTCTCGAGCTCATGTTGCCGCTCCCTGCCCTCTGGGCCCGTCATGATACCAAGGTCGGGGGAGACCTCGGACACTGCCTGCTGCATCTCCCGCAGAACTGATGAGCCGGCGGGCGATGCCTGCACGCCGTCCTCGATCATCTCGGCATTGATTCCCTGCGAGTCATCAAAGATTGAGCGCATCGACAAGGCCTTTCCAAGGGTTGTATGGGCGACTTCCATGACAGTAACAGAGACAGTGTCCCCGTTTTCCCCGTTCGACGTGGGAGTTCTCGTACCACGACCATCAATTGATTCGTCGCCGGCCTTGGCTCGCAGCATTTGTGCAGCAATAGCCTCGTTGGCCTTGGAGATGACCCAGTCTACCAGCGACTCATACAGCCCCCCGACGAAGGTCCAACGGTCCTCTGTGCTGCATTGGTTCAAGAGAGTTTCGGGCTCAATACCCAGAAGGCCACTGACATCCTCGCAGATGTCTTCTAGCGCCTCAGACTCAATGTTGTAGTCCAGCGTGTTTCCGAGTTTCAGGAGGCCGGCGAGGGTGGAGATGAAGTCACGGTGAGCGGAACCCTTAATACCGATGTCCTTGAGAGCTTGGCGGAAATCGTCGGCGGAGGCAGCATCGTCCGCCGTGGGCAGGTAAGAAGGCGGATTGTAGGATCCGGATCGGGCCAGGAGGGTGTAAGTGGAGGGGCTCTTAAGTCCCAAGAACTCTCGCTCGGCAGGCGTCGAGGCAGACGTCAGGAGGTAGTAAAATACATCAAAGGCACGGTAGCCGGCTTCGGACGGAATGTTGAGTAAGCCATTGACGGTATCGAGACCGCCTTGAGACAGGGCCAGCGACGCCGCAGTGAGGTTGCCCGTAAGATTCAAGGTCAGCGTGACGCCGAGGGCGGCTTGCCTCGGGGTAGAGGGATTGTAAGGCGTAACGCATCGAAGAAAAGGCTGGATGGCATCCAAAGACTTGTAGAGACTCGACGGGATGGCGAAGGGGAAGCTGCTAAGGAACGGAGCCAGAACGGAAGGGGTGGATTGGTGAAGCGAACTGTGAGCAGATGTGAGTCCCGAGCGCAAGCCAAGAGGCAAAGGGTTGCATGGACGTACCTCAAGATTACGCAGCCGTCCTCAGCGCGTCGACGTGCGTGCTCCCAAGCTCTCGTGGCAAGCGAAGCATCGATGGTTGGGCCAGCCTGCGAGGCAGTGAGCCAAGTATTGACCACAAGGCTGGTGCTGGCATCGAGCTGGTGAGACTGGGAGCTCAGATAGATGTTGTGTATGGCATTCAAGAGGGTCGTTGTCGAGACCTGAGCGGTCTGCGGCCCTCCGGACCGTCCAGCGCCAGGGGACTCGGAGGCCATGGAGAAGATGGACATTCGGTTCGCCATTTCCGCGGCCAGTCCAGTGATGCCCTCGAGGGACAGTCACCGACAATGTGCAATGCAGCGGCGTATAGGGCCTTTGTTGTCGAAAGTCGGACAGAGTGATGGTTCTGGGAGTAGGGACGAGTCGACGTGGTCGGGAGACGTGAGCCTGCTAGCAACGCGATGCTTCTGCTACCAGCTCCGGGACTGGAAACGAGAGCTGCTGAGCCAAGGAGAGGGAGCGAAGAAAAAAGATGGGAAGGAAGCCGCCAAAGCGAGTGAGGCTGGCCCGCCGAAGGCTTCAAAGACAAATGCGACCAACGGAGATGTCCACGACGAACTCTGCCAACAGGTACGAAAGCGAGCGTGTGAAGTGTTGTTTGGCTGAGCTGGACTGTCCGTGGGGAGAGGAGACAGGAGAGCGCACACGATGCCAGCCAGGGTACGGCGGGCGGAGCGGTCCAAAGATGCAGCCAGGGCAGCGTTTGGCGGCTCGACCCATTTTTCTCGGCACCAGGGGGCGTGGAGGCGATTAGCAGGAGTAGCTAGCTGTCTTTAGGGGGGGACCGGTTCGGGCAGTTGGGGCCGGGACGCCGCTGAGGCGCTGTGGCGAACCGTCAGGCTTGCACGCCGCGGGTTGACGGCTCTACGGGTACCTAGGTGAGGTACCACCTTACCTGTAACGAGTGATGTTGGGTGACGGAACCCTACTCGTCCTCGTAGGTAGGTACCTTAGGTACCTTACTGAGACCGGGGGCAATCGTCGCCAGTACCTGTCCCTCTGTCGTCCTCGTTGCGAGCGAGCATCGATCGTCCAGCTGCACTTGGCCCTGGACGAGACGCTGGAGGGCCGGCGATGCCGACGCTGCAAAAATGGATGCAATGCGTCCTGTGCCCTGGCCCGTGGCACCACCCCGTCGCCACCCTGCGAGACCGTCCGGTCGATCCATGTGAATACGAGGGCGCGCTGTGGCTCCGTGGCTCCCCGCTCCCGGGCAGCTAACGCCAACCTGAGATGCTCGGGGCCCATTGGACGGCAAAAACACGGATGCGGCCGCTCGTATCCCGCAGCGGGTGAGGGATCCAGTCGAGGCTGTGCTACGGCCGCTGGCGAGAGCTTAATTACCCACCAGGTTTTCGACACGCCCAGAATAACAACACGCCGCCACACGCCTGCTAGCTGCTCGTATGCATCCATCAGCAGGAGTCGGGTCAATGCACCTGTGACGAGCAGTGGGCGGAGCACCAACGGCGACGTGTGGGCTGGTTATGGCTGGATGCTTCTTTTTTTAACCCTCCGGCTACTCGTAGCGTACGGGGTACGAGTGCTTGCTCGTGACGCCCCTGGTCTTTCAATTCATACTACGAGTGCCAAGCAAGCGCGCTCGGGCACGCAGCTTTTTGGTGGTGCACATGGTGCAAGTTTGGAGCAGGTCGCGACGGCTGGGCTGAATTGCGTCCCGCTGAAACGGCGCATCGGGCGAGCAAAAGACATGAGCCCGACTACGAGTACTCCGTATATCGCGTCCCAGCTTGTTGATTAGCTCGTCACAGTGCATAAGTTGAGGTAGCGACCTGCAACAAACCACTCGGCGCCGACGAGCCCCGTGTGTAACCCGCGGCCGCTCGCAGATCTGCGGTCGAATCGAACGCCCCGACTTGTGTGCATGACAAGACCCCTGGCTGGCCGACGAGGAAAAAAAAAATATGGCACAGGCTGGCTTGCGAAATGGGCAATCTAGTACGGAGTAAGCTACGACTGGTCATCCTACTCGCGGACTGCCGAGGGAACGACGCTAGCATCTCAATCCATCCATTCTGCCGGAGAGCCGACGACGACAGCGATGCCAAAAGTAGCATCGTGTGCGTGACCCATGCGCGCGGCTCCCAGGCGGGTACTCGTACGCTGAAGCCCAGCGCGTGGCAGAGCTGAGCCGACCTGAGCTTCAAACGGACGATGCGCCGCGCCGCCACTCAACGCGGCTGCAGTTTGTTGCACATAGGAGCGACACATGCCCTGCACAAGGGCCCATCGCGCCAATGCAGCCGAGCTGGCTGGCTGCTGGCTACGAGCGCACGCCTCCCAGGATGCTGTCACAGGCCAGGGCCAGCCCCTCGCTGTTGCGGGCCCGCCCTCGTCCCTGCAACCTAGTAGGGTTGGGGCCAGGTTGCCGCAATGCCGCGGCCTCGATTTGCGGCGATGGGTGACTTGTGCGCGGGGCCGCTGCGAATCTGCTCGTGTGCATCCGCACCAAGCAAATGCCGTTGTTGGGGAAGCACGGCGCCAGCAGTGGTCGCACGGATACGTCTCGCGGCGGCGTGGAACGCAACAAATGTCGTGGGCGACACGAGCACCGGAGCCGAAGAAAACACCATGGCATGGCAGTTCGTGTGAGCGCCGACATGCGCTGCGCAACATGGGCTGGCTGCTCGTCTTCCCCACCGCCCCATGATGAATCATTCCCGCTATGCAGCATCCATTCCCCGTCGGCCCCCGGGGCCAGTGCTGGTTAGGCCCACGACTATCAAAGCCGCTGCGGCCAAGGGGCTTTCGTGCTGGTATGCGGGAGAGGCTGCGCCCCTGGTCTCTGCGGCCCGCCGGAGTTGCCGACGAGCTCAAACCAGGGCCCCCAAGGAAAACAACCGTCCCCTTTCCCTTATTGCGCTGCAACTGTCCGACAAACCATCGAGTGAGTGCTTTGGTCGGGGAGTCCTTCGCCGGCGTCGCTGCCTCATTTTTCTCTTTCCACGCTCGCTTTCTACCAGTGCTTCTTCATACCTCTCGTTAAGCCACATTGCCTCCTGTTTGGCCGTTGGCCGTTGGCCGTTGAGCTGTAACCCGGCCAGGCACCGAGCACCGAGCACCAGCAACCTGCTTGACCGTGAAGTTCCATCCGCCAACTCCTCGTGGGCTGGCCTCTGCACGTCGCCTTGACGCTTGACCAGGAGCCTGCTGCTGAATTCGCTTCCGTCATGGCCGCCACTCTCCCTCCTCTGGGAGCTGGCCATGGAGGAGCCCATACGCAGCCTTCGCTGCCCTCGCTACCAGCTCATCTTCAATCCGACACACACATCACAGGGCACTTGGCCAGTCGTTTCCATGTGTCCCTTCCCACTGCCGGGCTGTCCTCCCACGGCCTCATTTCACTAAACACTTACACGTCATCAACCAAGGGCCCAGATGGCGGCAAGGCGGGCAGCGCCATGGCTGGCGCCGAGGACATGGCTGATCGCGCCTGGCTGAGGCTCGGCCATCGATCCGAGAACCAGGCCATTGTATTTCTGTAAGTTACCCGAGGGCAGTTCTTCCTGGCTTGTTCTCTCCGCTGACAGCGCTTGCAGGGGCGAGTCTGGATCTGGCAAGTCGACCGTCCGAAACCACCTGCTCACGGCCCTGCTGAACAAGTCGTCTACGCCTTTGTCTACCAAACTTTCCCTGGCAGCATACGTATTTGACACCCTCACCACAACCAAGACCGCCACGACGCCAACCGCCTCAAAATCTGGCCTCTTTTACGAGCTTCAGTACGATACTTCCGGCACCAAGAACCCCGTCCTGATTGGCGGCAAGCTGCTGGACCATCGTCTGGAGAGAAGCCGAATCGCCGACGTGCCCACTGGGGAGCGGAACTTCCATATCCTCTACTATCTCCTCGCGGGGACCAGCGATGCTGAGAAGGCCCACCTGGGCCTGGATGCGTCCAAGAGATGGAAGTACCTGGGGCATCCAACCCAGCTCAAAGTTGGTATCAACGACGCCGAAGGCTTCCAGCTATTCAAAAACGCGCTCAGGAAGCTCGAGTTTCCGAGGGCCGAGATTGCCGAGATCTGTCAAGTCCTGGCGAGCATCCTGCACATCGGACAGCTCGAGTTCGAGACGACAAGCAACACCAGTGCTACGGGCGATGACAGCGGAGGCTTTTCTCATGAGGGTGGTGTTCTTTCTACAACGGTCAAAAACAAAGATGTTCTCGCCATTGTCGCCGCTTTTCTCGGCGTCAGCACGGGGGACCTTCAGAACACGTTGGGCTACAAGACGAAGATGATTCATAAGGAGCGTGTCACCGTCATGCTCGATCCCAACGGAGCCCGCGCCCATGCCAACGAGCTGTCTCGAACACTGTATGCCCTTTTGGTTGCCTGGATCATCGAAAATGCCAATCAGAGGATCTGTGCCGCGGAAGAAAGCATCGCGAACACCATCTCCCTCGTCGACTTCCCCGGTTTTGCTCAGCAGTCTTCGACCAGGTCTACCTTGGACCAGCTCCTCAACAATGCAGCCACTGAAGCCGTCTACAATATGACTTTGCACAACTTTTTCGACCGAAAGGCAGAAATGCTCGAGTCCGAGGAAGTCAGTGTCACGCCAACGAGCTACTTTGACAATTCAGACGCCGTCAAGGGCTTGCTGAAGCCTGGAAATGGTCTTTTGAGCATTCTCGATGACCAGACCCGCCGGAACAGGACTGACATGCAGTTTTTGGAGAGCATGCGAAGGCGCTTTGAAGGCAAGAATCCCGCCATCGAGGTTGGCGCGGCGACTGCCAAGTTGCCCGGCAGCAACTTCTTGACGGAGAACATGGCTGCCTCATTCACCGTCAAGCACTTCGCGGGTGAGGTTGACTACCCAGTCAAGGGCTTGATTGAGGAGAACGGCGAGATTATCTCCGTGGACCTTCTCAACATGTTCAACTCGACCAAGAGCGAGTTTGTCGCCCGGCTCTTCGGCCAGGAAGCCCTGCAGACCATCTCGCACCCAAATGAGCGGACCGCAGTCATGCAGGCAACCGTCAGCTCCAAGCCCATGCGGGCGCCAAGCGTCATGTCCCGCAAGGGTGGTCGCTCTAGAGCCGCCGCGGCTCAGCGACGCCAGCCAGAATCCCACGAAGAAGTCGAGCAGAGCAGTGATGTTAAGAGCAGCAGGGCCGGAGGCGGCAGGGGTCCCACGGAAGAGGGTGCCTCCGGACAATTCCTCGCCTCACTCGACAATGTCCAGAAAGCCGTGACGGACCCGTCGACGAACGCATATTTCGTCTTCTGCTTGAAACCCAACGACCGTCGCATTGCCAACCAGTTCGATAGCAAATGCGTGCGCACCCAAGTGCAAACCTTCGGTATCGCCGAAATCAGTCAACGGTTGCGCTCCGCGGACTTCAGTCTGTTCCTGCCCTTCGGCGAGTTCCTGGGGATGGCCGACGCCGAGACAATGCTCGTTGGTAGCGAGCGCGAGCGAGCGGAAATGGTCATCGATGAGAAGCGTTGGCCCAGCAACGAAGTACAGGTTGGCGCGACCGGCGTTTTCCTGAGTGAACGATGCTGGATGGAGGTTGCGCATCTGGTGGAGAAGGGCACTGTCCCAGCCCGTTTTGGTCTACCATCTGAAAGCGGTGATGGCGGTGATGGACTCACGCCCGGAGACCACCAGCACACCTTTGGTGCCTCCAAGGAACAGCTCCTGTCTGCTGGCAACACTCCTCTGATGTATGGGGAAAAGGGCAAAAGCGGCTACTTTGGTGGCGGCTCGGATGACACGCGCTCCGAAGCCGGGGCCTCTGCGCTGGGTGCAGGTGACATGTTCAAGAACCTTGACACGCGAGAACAGATGGCGGAGCGGGGCAACGAGAAGTCGCTCGAGGAAGTCGAAGAGTATAAAGACAGCCCGAGCCGGAAACGTTGGGTCTTCACCGTTTACTTCTTGACCTGGTTCATCCCGGACTTCCTCATCCGATGGCTGGGGCGCATGCCACGCAAAGATGTGCGCGTGGCTTGGAGAGAGAAGGTGGCCATCAACATGCTCATCTGGTTCCTCTGCCTCGTTGCCGCCTTCTTCATCGTCGGTCTCCCGATGGTCATCTGCCCCAGGCAGAATGTCTTCAGCGCGGCAGAGCTTTCGTCGTATGATGGCAAGGGAAATAACGGCGCATATGTGTCTATTCGCGGTTATGTCATCGATCTGGGGGCCTTTGCAAAGCATCACTATCCACGATATTCGTCCAGCGACGACACCAACATGATCAAGAACTACGCTGGCAAGGACGTCAGCGCTTTGTTTCCGTTGCAAGTCTCTGCCCTGTGCGCGGGCAGCAGCTCTACCGCCTCTGTCAACCCCGAGGTCACGTTGAACTACAAGAGTACCAATTTTTCTGGGTCGCCAACCCTTGTCAACAGCCAAGATGTCACCTCCAAGTACCATGACTTCCGCTATTTCACCAACGATAGTAGGCCGGACTGGTATCTGGAGAACTTGTTAACTCTTCGAGGACACTGGGGCAAAGGCAACATCGGATTTACGCCAGATTACGTATCGACGCTCGCTTCCAGCAAAGGTCAAGTCATTGCTATTCTAGGTAGCAAAGTTTACGACATGACTACCTACGTCTTCGGTGGGCGGAAGCTGCTGGCCCCGCCTGGACAAAAGCCTTCAGATGACGCCTCGCTCACGGACTTTATGGATCCCAGCGTCGTGAAGGTGTTCCAAAACGGCAACGGCGGCGACATAACCAAGGATTGGAACGCCTTGCCTCTCGACCCAGTGATCAAGGGGCAGATGCAAACATGCCTTGACCACATCTTCTACGTGGGCGACGTCGATACCAGAAATTCGACTCGCTGCAAGTTCTCGGAGTATCTGGTGCTCGCGGTCTCGGTTCTCCTTGCTTCGGTTATCGCGTTCAAGTTCTTCGCTGCACTGCAATTTGGAGGCAAGAACCTACCGGAGAACCTCGACAAGTTTGTCATGTGCCAGATTCCGGCGTACACTGAAGACGAAGACTCCCTCCGCCGTGCCATCGATTCCGCAGCTAGGATGCGCTACGACGACAAACGCAAACTCTTGGTCGTTGTGTGCGACGGCATGATTATCGGTCAAGGCAACGATAGACCGACGCCTCGAATTGTGCTCGACATCCTCGGCGTCTCTGAGACCGTCGACCCTGAGCCGTTGAGCTTCGAATCCCTGGGAGAAGGTCAGAAGCAGCACAACATGGGCAAGGTGTACTCTGGTTTGTACGAGGTGCAAGGTCACATTGTTCCCTTCATGGTTATCGTCAAAGTTGGCAAGCCATCCGAGGTTGTCCGACCCGGTAACCGTGGCAAGCGAGACTCGCAGATGATCCTCATGCGATTCCTCAACCGTGTTCACTACAACCTGGCCATGAGCCCGCTGGAGCTGGAGATGTACCATCAAATTCGCAACATCATCGGCGTCAACCCGACATTCTACGAGTTTATGTTCCAAATCGACGCCGACACGGTGGTTGCCCCAGATTCCGCAACACGCATGGTTGCGGCTTTCCTCAACGACACTCGCCTCATCGCTTGCTGTGGCGAAACGGCTCTGACCAACGCCAAGTCCTCGTTCATCACCATGATTCAGGTCTACGAGTACTACATCTCACACAATCTGTCCAAGGCATTTGAGAGCTTGTTCGGGTCCGTCACCTGTCTGCCTGGCTGTTTCTCCATGTACCGCATCCGCGCCGCCGAGACTGGCAAGCCTCTCTTCGTCAGTCGCGAGGTCGTCGAATCGTACTCCACTATTCGTGTCGACACGCTTCACATGAAGAACCTGCTGCACCTAGGTGAGGATCGTTACCTCACCACGCTGCTCCTCAAGTACCATTCCAAGTACAAGACCAAGTACCTGTTCTCAGCTCATGCCTGGACAATTGCCCCCGATTCCTGGGCCGTCTTCCTCTCCCAGAGACGTCGCTGGATCAACTCGACAGTCCACAACTTGATTGAGCTGATTCCCATGAACCAGCTCTGCGGCTTCTGCTGCTTCAGCATGCGCTTCATCGTCTTCGTCGATTTGCTTAGCACCGTTGTCCAGCCCGTCACGATTGCGTACATTGTGTACCTGATTGTGCTGGTTGCGACCAAGGCTACTGTCGTGCCCATTACGGCCTTTATCTTGCTCGGCGCCATTTACGGTCTCCAGGCCATCATTTTCATCCTGCGACGCAAGTGGGAGATGGTTGGCTGGATGATCCTCTACGTGATAGCCATCCCCGTTTTCAGCTTTGGGCTGCCGCTGTATGCCTTCTGGCACATGGACGACTTCAACTGGGGCAACACGCGTGTTGTGGCTGGCGAGAACGGCAAGAAGGTGGTCATTTCGGACGAGGGCAAATTCGACCCCAACTCCATTCCTCGCAAGAAGTGGGAGGAATATCAGGCGGAGCTCTGGGAGACGCAGACGTCGCGAGACGACACGCGCTCCGAGATCTCCGGCTTCAGCTACGGCACCAAGCATCAGGGGCTCGTGTCTGAGTATGCCTATCCCAGCAGACCAGACTCCACGACGGGCTTCGCAGCCCAGCCTGCCTCGATGCTCCACCTGCCCTACGACTCTCGCAACGTATCGCGGATGTCGCTAGCGGCTTCGGAGATGGCTGGCAACCGCATGAGCCACTTTGGCGGGTCACAGATGTTCAACCCGGACGACATGGTTGGTCTGCCCAGCGACGATGCTCTGCTGGCCGAGATCCGCGACATACTCAAAACGGCGGACCTGATGACGGTCACGAAGAAGGGCATCAAGCAGGAGCTAGAGCGTCGTTTCGACGTGCCCTTGGACGCGAAGCGAGCATACATTAACAGTGGTGAGTATCACTTCCACCCCCAGTGAGGAGCATGTGTAGGGCTAACCAGTGGACCGTAGCGACCGAGGCTCTTCTTTCCGGCCAACTTTAATAATTGAAGGCATAGGGCTGTTGCCGCGCCTGTATTTTAATGCACATCATTGCTGTACCTCGGGAGCAGGTGGAGAGCAGGCGGAAGACTGAACACAGGGCTGTTACAACATGGTTATTACCTGGATATCTGGCATACATATTGCATACTGTGGGACCCGGATATTGGAGCGAAGTTGGAATTGAACCGACAGAAACAAGTTTGGAAGGGAAGCGTTGCGTATCTGTTTTTAGGGTGTTCAGACTAGACGGACTGTACATGTACAGTATCGCGGAATTTTGATACCGATTCGCCGATGCAGAGCTGCGAGTATGCAGACGATAGAGGGCGCTGAAGCGTGTGGCTGCGATGGCCCTCTTCGTTCTCACACCACAGCTGCAGCTTCTCCTTTGACTGTACTTCTCGTCGATCTTCAACCTTACAACGACAGCCCGTCCTGGGCCAAGGCCGCCCGGGCGCCTTTTCATGGTGCCTGTCGATCCAGTGATGCCGGGTATATGTGGAACAACTTATGGCGAGAAGACGATTTGCCGCCAGGATGTGAGAGAGGCCCTCGGTAAGGGGTTAATGCGCGAGACGAGCTGCCGCCGCGCGCTGAAAAGGGGCACTTACTGGTTGGAGCCGCCTTGAAGGGTGTTCAGGTCCGTGATGACGACGGGGCCTCGCTTTCTTCGAGGCCGCCGTTGTTCAAGATTGTAGTTGCGGAAGAAGAACTACGCATCTTGGAGGGTGTCTGAGTGTGCAGACGTGGCTGCTTGCCCTCATGAGCGTGGGCCTCCCGTTGCTCCCAGAACGCGTCCTCGTCCAAGGAGATAGGCGACGGGGCGGCACCACCTGGCCCTACAGCACCTAGACGGCCCCAAAAGGGGATGCTGGCACAAGAGGTTTCGTAGAGTGTCGTAACAACGTATTTGCCAGTAGATTCAAGTATATATTTGTACCAGAGGCGGCTGGGCTAGCCGGACGTCATGGCTCGATAAACCTCCTGATCAAGGAACTTGTCCGTCATGTAACAAAGAACAAGCGCTATCTATCCTCGCAAAACGCCCCCAAGCAGCCTTTCTACGCCCCCATTGCTCCAGGCCGTAACCCGTTCCTGGTTACAGGTCTCCCAAACCCGCTTCATCAAGCCTTCGTACACCGCGGCCTCCTCTGCCACGACGCAGGCTGCTCGCTGTGAATCAAGCCAGCTGAGAACGCCAAACCGTGTGATGAGAGTGGTGCTGCCGCCTTCGATACACGTGGCCCGGTAGATAATCTTGAGAATCCTGTTCCGAAGGCTGGACCTCAGATACGGGTTGCTGCCCAAAGCCAGGATCTTTTCAAACCACTTCTTCTTGTGGAAGACGCCAAGGTCAAAAGGCGTCCTCAGACCGTCTAGCAGGTACGTGAGGAGCCACGCAAGCTCCGCATAGTACTTGTCATCCTCCGAAGGCTCCCCGTGGAGGATGTCGTGCGCCAGAGGCAGCTTCTCCAGGGACCATACAGGACTTCGCGTCAGGAAGGAGTTGACCTTCGGATATAGAGCGTGCAGAGGACTTCTCACAATCTCCAGAGCATGAATTGCGAACGCCGTGAAGGCTGAGGGAGCAGCCCCTACCTCGACTTGGGCCCTGGACGACTCGGCGAGTTCCGACAGGAGGAGCCACACCTGCGTCTTATCCTCGTACGATGACGCCCTAATTTGGGCAGCCATCTTGAGAATGTTGGTCAGCGCTTCTTTGCGGATGTTTGTATGCTCCGAGGAAAGGAGGCGAATGAGGCCCACTGCCCATCCGTCTTCGACCATGTCTTCGACACTCTTCGATGCCCACTTGATCAGAGCTGCCGTATCCGCGTCCTGTGAGAAGGGTACGTGTAGCAAGTCCTGCAGGCTCGATTCGTCTGAAGCGGATTCCCCTGCGTTCGCAGCATGTGCGGCGGGCTTGTCAGAATCCTGATCTGATTCCGCTCCTTTCAGCATCTCAACCTCGCCCGCGTCTCCCAGGCTGGCGAATTCGGCCTTGTTCGCCGACAACTCGTTCCCAATTTTTTGATACAGCGCATGCAGCAACGGGCTATCCCCTAGCCAGACGTAGCAGGCGTTGAGATGAAATGACAGATATCGCACAAGCGGGCGGGTGTTGCGTTGTTCTGCTGAGCTTGTTGCATAGGGCAACTGTTCGACAATTGCGAGGTTCAGCAGCGAAGACGGTCGTGTACTGTCTGACTGCTTAATCTCATCCAACAGATTCTTCATTTGATCGATGTACTTGATAGGGGAAGTGGCGCAGCGGGCCACACAGTTGTCCAGGAAGCTCCAGGCGACGTCGGTTTCTTTGGCGCCAATTTCGTCAACTGTGCATCGCAAAGCTGCAAGTAGAGGCTTCAAGCCTGCGGCGTCAGAGATAAGTTGATTCTCGGCGGCGATTTCACCGAGAACGGTTCGCAGTCGGCGGTAGGGCGTGTCACGATCGCCGCCACACAAGACGCGAAGAAGAGCGGTGAATGCTGACAACGAAGCTCCGTCGCCCAAACCCTCGATCTTTGCAAACCACCTCATTCCGGGAGAATAATTGGCAATGGATACAAGGTTCTCCAGCTCCATCATGCTCAACGCTTTGGTGCCGGGCTCGTAGTCATTCTTGTGCAAGTCCTTGAGCACAGTCACGAAGAGAGGTGACACATCGAAGTTCGCCGCCAGAGCTACTCGAGGTATAATTTCGTAATAAAGGCGCAACAGACGGCTGACCAAGGTCTTGTGTAGTGAGTTTTCCGTTGGAATGCTCTTGTAGCACCGGACGATCTCCTTCATGTCAGGGATTCGCTGGCAGAATGCGCTGACAAGGCGATGAGCCGCTTCTGACCACATAGAGCACCTGGGTCGAGATGAACTGGATTCATGCATCTTGAGGGCCACGGCGAGCTTCTCGAGGGCTGCAACGAGGATCCTCGTAGCAAAGAAAGACGTGAGATGTGACTTGGGTGTTAGGCATCGAATGAGAACCTTCTGGTTGATAGCAGGAGGAATGATGTTGTCCAGCAGGACGGTGGTAGGAGGGGGCAGGTTCGCATAACGCGTTGCATCCCCAAAGGAAGGCGGGAGCGGTATCCTCATCGTGTCGAAGAGGAAAGCAGCATATCCGATCCAGGTCATGGAAAGCTTTGGCTCAAAGGTGAACGAGCGACTGTTGTAGAAGTAGTCGCCTATCAGCTCAGGAGCCGCCTTGAACATTGCCACGAGGAGTTCGCTGTGTTTCAAGCTCGACCACGGTCGGAGCTTCCCAGCAAACTCGGACAGCACAAAGTTGAAGACGGGAACTCCATCACGAAATCGGCCTTCCCAAGGATCACCGCTGCCGCCATTCTGCCCGTGGCTTGAAAGGCTCGAGTGCTCGTCGCCTGATTCCTTTGGATAAAGACCCTTGTAGTTGTACAGCACACCGGCATTAGGCGTCGTGCAAACGAACATGAGAAACTCGTGGGCCTTTTCGATTACTTGATCCTTCTCGTCCGCGTTTCCGGCCGTATTGGTGTAACTGTAAAGAGCTAAAAATCGCATGAGGGTCTTGGTGTTGAAGCACTTGAACTTGACCTCACGGGGTATCTTGCTGTCCATGAGCACGTGGGTCTTCAGCGTGTCCAGAATCTCAATGACAAGATGAGGCGGGTCGGTTTTGATCATGTAGGTCAGATGAGACAAGAGCTCCTTCTGGGACAAGAGCTCCCTTCGTCCTTCAGAGTGCAGGTACTTCAGGCAGCTCAAGAAGAAGCGAACGGCATTGGTCCTCACAGAAGCTTTCCGTGGATCCTCCTGACCGTCGCCAGTATGCCCGATCTCCAAGTTTCTTCCAAGAGCAGTGAAGGTGTGTGCTCTCGCCCGAGCAATTCGCTTGGCGTAGGCACCTCCATCAAGACAGACGGCCTCTCGTAAAAGGCGCAGCGTGGGGGAGAGAATAAAACCCTTTCCCTTTTCAGAAGACAGGTTCTTGGACAAAGATTTGAGCTGTCTCTCCTGGAGAAGTGTCTGACAGATGCCGAGCCCGTGGGGAAGCAATTGGAGGGAGTCGGAGATTGCGTGAAGGAGCAGAGCAAGGACGACGGCCACGGACGACATGACACCATCGTCGTTGACCTGAGCAGCAAACGACCACATCTCCATGATGTCGTTCAGGAAGACGGCATCCTCGCCTTCGTCCCTCGGCCTGACCGCATCCAGATACTCTTGCACAATCGCGAGCTTCGCTCTGCGGTCGCCGTCGCCCGAGATGGCATCGTCGAGGAGCTTTTTGAACGATTGAAGGCCTGTACCGAATAATTAGTCAGGCGCAGGGGGACAACGCGCAAAGCTGAAGGAGGATTTACCATGTCGTGCTCGTCGGAGATCCTGATCGAAGGCTAGCAAACTGCGCAAGTGCCGGCCAGACTCGACGTCTTCGCCGGCCGGAGCTTCGTGGACAACCTTCTGTCGCTTACGGAAAGCTGCCGCTCCATCGGCGCCACCGGCGGAAGCCCGCTTGCCCATCTCAAGGGCTGCAGCTGGAGCTGGCGAGGAGTGCTGATGCGATGGTACGGTGGAACAGGGACACCACCACCTCACTAAGGTCGCCTCGCACCAGCAATCGCAAGGCAAAGTGCCCGGCGTCCAGAAGTTTTGGAGTACTGCCGCGCCTCACCGCCGCCCCGCCTTCCCTATCTGGAAGCATCGCGAGGCGGTCCGGTGGCATGGCGGAAAGCTTGCAGGCAGCATTAATTCAGCTTCCTATTGGCTACCTGGCCAAGGCAGTCCCGGGAGTTTCTTTGGACAGGAGAGCCTCGAGGAACTGAGACAGGCATGATGGCTTTGCTCCAGCATCAGCGCTTGCTGGTGGACCTTGAACGGCCTTTGTTGGATCTAGCAGCGCCACTGGACCGCAGCATCGCTCCAGCCCACCACGACGATATCATGTGGCCCTCCGAGACTCCGCCGGTTCTGAGCAAGAGTCGCAGCGGTTCCCCGGCGTGGGGGCTGTACGAGTGCTCGGGATATTCTTAGACGGGAGGCAAAGGCACGACGAGGAGCGCCACTGCGCCATCGGGAGCGCCGCCTCGTGCACGCCATTGCGACGTTGAAGGGGCAAGCCGACGGCGCAGGCACGGCAATGTCGCACGCGAGCATCATAAGCGGCACCCCAAGCAAGTCAGTCGGACTGCTCGCCCGCCAGGATGCGCGACGACTCGTGCGCGGCGACGCCTGGCGAGAGGGCACCGCGTGGCCGGCCGAAACACGGCTCTCGCGAGACAAATGGGGCCAGGAGTCGAGGACGTGTCCAACGCCGACGGACCACGCGACTCGGGACCTGCAAGGGCTGCGACGGCCATCACCCGGAGGAGCCAGAGCCTCTCGAGTGGCGGGCGCAGGACATCGACTCGTCAAGCTGGTCCGGCCGTCTGACGCCGTCGGTGGGTCCTGCAATCTAGTGTGTGGCGCCAGCCGGCTGCGAGCTGCGTTCTAAGCGCCGACTGGCTGGCCTCGTTGACGGCCCGGCCTATCACGTCCAACCATCACGCACCTTCACGATGAACTGCGCTGAGAAGCTGCCACCCACTGAGACGGTGAGCCTTCGTTCCCTGAAGCCCGAACGGCTTATTTGGGTCACAATGGCCCCAGAGTTGGGTCAAGTGAGCTCTGCTGAGATCCCATCTCCTTTTCCTTCTCTGCCTCGGCGGGCCTGTCCTGGCTTCTCGCATCGTTCGTTCTTACACGGCATGGTGGCCGTTTGTTTGTCCACTCGCTTGTTTTTGACGCTCTCTCGGCATGAAACTACTCAGGAAGAGCTACCTTATACATCTGCATCCGTACGCTCAGCATGAAAAATTCGACTGGAGCCTCCTCCGTGGACCCTGCGTCGTGGCTGTTTGCTAACGTCTTGTGCTGCGCTCCGCTGTCCTCTCGCCTCAAAGGAGGCCCGAGTCGTCATGAATCTTCAGCCACTGCTGGCCATGGCCCGACTTGGAGAATGAGCCAAGAAAGCTTACTTGCGGCCCAAGACGACGGAACGCAACCGTCCATCATGCTACACCATCAGTCTCCCAAGCAGCTCAGGCCCGCAGCGATGCTCGACCCCGGGAGGGGCCAGTTGTCCGGGAAGAGCGTTGAGTCCCGGCCTCGCAAGTTCTCTTCGAGGAAATGGTTCTCGCCAGATGTATCACCGCGCCGGCCGCTGATATCTGCACCGTCCCAGTTTCGCCATCTGAACTCGGGATCGTTCCAATTCTTCCAGGACCACCAGCCACAACGTCTTCGACAGTCCTCTTCGCAGGAGCAGAGCTCCTTTCGACCTCTTGAGCTGAGCATATACAGACAAGACAACCAAATATCACCCATTTTAGCGCACTTCGACAATTCTGAGGCCGAAATGCCACCGCCGCCAGCTTACTTCGCTAGCCGGACTGATGAAGACCACCCGCTGGTACGTCAGGGAAGCTGCCCCTTCATGTCCTTTCATATTCCCCGTCGGCAGGTTATGGAGGAATATGTCCCCGCCCAAGAGGAATTGCCTCCGCGAATTCCAACAAGGGCCCCAAATCGACCTCGCGCGTATACCGCACCAGAGGTAGAAGCCATTAAGGAGCGAGTGGCCAGGGCCATGATCGACATGGAACGACTACAGCAGCAGATTGAAGACGTCATTGAGCGCCAGAGCCTGTACGCGAGCAGTCGACCGTCGACGCCTCGCTCTGTAGCACGCACCGTGACCGGTAAGACTGTCCAGGCACGTCCGCATTGCCATTGCGCGAACTAATGACGTTTTGTAGATCTGGAACCAATGCCTTCAATTCCTGCGCTTCCACCGGCGGCTCCATCTTTTGCAGAGCGTCTCAATGCCGACTTCGATAGGCCGCATACGGCGCCTATCAAATCAGAACCTTCCAGCGCTGGTCGTCGGAAGCCTTTGGGGCCCTTATCCGTCCCCTTGTACAGGACTCCTCCACCACGTCGAGATGAACGACCGCTTCCACCACCGCTACCCCTCGTGCTTCGACCGCCACTGAGGAAAAAGAAATCCTTTTCTCGCGTTTCTGCGTGGCTGTTCCCCAGCGCCGAGCAGAGCAGCGTCACGAGCACCGATTCTGTTACGAACGCGCCGCGGCCAGTCAAGGGCAAGGAAGGGTTCTACCAGTGTGTCGTTGCCGGCGAAACGCATGGTCGGCAGAGCCCGGACTCTCCCGAGTCCTCCTTGATGTGGGACTCGGACGATGAGCAGCGCACGGCGCCGACGACCTGGTCTCCGGGGAGCGCTCCCTTGACGAAGGACTCTGGGGATGCACCACCTATTGAGCGAAGCGCCACATTTGGCAGCAAAGACTCTTGGCGGCCGTCAAAGCAGATACAAGCTTGCATGAACCCTTGAGAGAAGAAGCGACTTTATGCCTGCGTTTGACACGCGGACAATGATACCACTAAAAATGTATGACGCGAGTTGGATGTGCGTCGGCGACGCCAGAAGCTCTCCTTACACTGCACACTAGACGGAGCATGTGGGGAGCGAGGTTCCCATTCGTGGAGGCAAAGACAATATAGACAGAACAGTGGATGACGGTAATCGAGGAGCCGGAGGGATGGACTCCCTCGCGAACTTGCATGAGGTCGGCTTGAACAGGTCGAGTGCTCCGTCCGAGACGGCTTACCAAACGTTCACCTGTCTCAGTCAAGCCTCCATATTCATATTCATCTTGGGTGGGAACGGCTTGATGTCCGTGTCTCCCAACAGATTAATAAATGGTTCCCTTGTAAGCTCACCAAGCATCACTCAGTATGCTGTCGATTGGCTTGGTTTGCGCATCGTGAGATTTATCGGGTGAACAAGGGTGCACGGCACATCAACCTAGCTACTCGTACCTGCACGATACCGATTGCTCCACGGCGGTTGGTTCGCCGAGTCCACCGGCTGTCGCTCGTTTCACCATGTTCAGGCTCAGGGTTCCAGATACGCTTGGCTTGTGATGCGTGGCCCGTCCAAGCCCTCTGGCTCAGCCGTTCCGGCCAAGGTGAGGCGGATGGCCAGGCCCGAGGCGCTAGCGTATCGGCGTGCATAGCCGTCGCGGCCCAAGCCAAACAACGGTTTCCCCGACCGCCCAAGATCCACTGCAGACCGACTTGCTTCTGCTCTTACACAGTCGAGCCCTGGGGGCTCGCTGAGTCCTTGAAGTTGTGCCACCGTGACCTGCGTCAAAGTGAGCTGCTCCAGCACATGGGGTGCCAGCGGTCGACGCCTCGCATCCAAACCCCGCCCAACACCGCCATCTCAGCGGGCCGCAGCGACGATGGGCGTCGTCGATATCTTGGCCTCCCTGAAAGGGGCGATGCCCGGCAACAGCAGCTACCGATATAACGCCATCCCAGCACTCGACTCGTCGTCGGGCACTCGCACTCAGCGCCATGCGACGGAGCGAGACAGACGAACAAGGCTGTTCAAGCTGTCTGCGGGGGCCATGGTGCTCTCCGCCATCTGCGCCCTTGCCGTCCTGCACGGGTAATGCCCCTATGGTGATCGACCGCTTCACTGGCATTCATTGACTATTCTCACAGGCAAAGTTCATCTTCGCGGTCAGCGCGATGCGAGGTCGCGGGACAGTGCACCGGCATCTCGCCGCAAACCTGGGGGCAGTACTCGCCCTTCTTTCCAGCCCCGTCAGGCATTGACGCATCTACGCCCGCGGGATGCGAGTTGACCTTTGCCCTCGTGCTCTCCCGCCATGGCTCGCGATTCCCGACCGCGGGCAAGGCAGCAGCGTACAGGTCGTTGGTTGCCCGCATACAGAGCTCTGTGGCGCACTACGGCATAGGTTACGAGTTCATCAAGGACTACGCTTTTGACCTGGGGACAGACGACCTCACCTCCTTCGGCGAGAGGGAAATGGTGGACTCGGGCGGAGCATTCTACCGGCGCTACAAGAAGCTGGCAGAGGGCGCGGATCCGTTTGTTCGAGCGTCTGGATCAGATCGGGTCATCATGTCGGCCCACAACTTCACGCAAGGATTCTACGGATCCCAAGGCAAGAGCGGTGCCGAACATGTCTCTGACATCCTCGTTATGCCCGAAGGGGCAGGATTCAACAACACGCTGGACCACGGTGGGTGCCCGGCATTCGAGGACGGACCCGGCTCTGACCTGGGGCAAGAGAAGCAGGATGCATGGAGGGCCATCTGGGCGACTCCCATCATGCAGAGGCTGAATAGCAAGCTTCCTGGGGCAAACTTGACGCTCCAAGAGACTGTGTTCATGATGGACCTCTGCCCTTTCAACACCGTCGCCACGCCAAACGCGACAAAGTCGGATTTCTGCAGGCTCTTCTCGCAGGACGAGTGGCGGGGTTACGACTACTTTGAATCATTGGAGAAATGGTACCGTTTCGGCCGTGGAAATCCGCTGGGACCGACGCAGGGGGCTGGTTATGCCAACGAGCTCATTGCGCGGTTGACAGGCAAAGCAATCGAGGACCACACAACGACTAACACGACTCTCGACTCGTCGCCCGAGACGTTCCCACTGGACCGTCGGCTGTACGCAGACTTTGGCCACGACAACTCCATGACGTCGGCGTACGCCGCGCTGGGGCTGTACAACCGGACCGACGACCTGCCCGTCACGCACAAGCTGTCACCATACAAGACGCATGGGTTCTCCGCGTCATGGACGGTTCCTTTCGCGGGACGCATGTACGTGGAGAAGATGCAGTGCGGCAAGGGCGACGAAGAGCTCGTGAGGGTCCTCGTCAACGACCGCGTCGCACCGCTGCAGGGCTGCGGCGCGGATGAGCTGGGACGGTGCAAGGTCGGCGATTTTGTGGCGAGCTTGGCATTTGCGAGAGCTGGCGGGCAGTGGGACAGTTGCTTTACGTGAATGAATAGGGCTGTGCAAGGGGAAGGTTTTGTTTTATGCGGTCCGTCGCGATTCAGCATACCTTATCATCACAGCATGGCCTTTCTACGAGGCGCCGAGTCCGAGCTCCGCGCATCCACCGCTTGATTTATTGAAATTGCACGTACGTCCTAGCCGGTTCTAAATCGAGCAATGTCTAGGCTACAACGAAAAAAATTTCAAAAACAAAGAGGGAACCATCTGGCCACCTGCGGTGCAAGCTCGTAACTAACTGCCTGGCCGGCCTAGCCGGAGGAAAGGGCTCAATGTGGATGCCTTGAGGTTGGGCGGTAGGCTCGCGCTAGCGGACCAACAGAGAGCCACCCGCCCACGTCAGCGTCAAGCGTGCGACGACGGGCAGACAGCTCGTACCTGCGCAATCGCAACCTGGAGGCATTTCCGTTTCAACGCCATCCGCTCTACATGAGCCCCATGCTACTGCTCCTCTGCCATACTTACTCTCAACCGCAGTCCCTCCATTGTCGTCGGCTTTGATGCTCCGCCTGTACCACGAGACCGCGTCCCCATCGGCCCCGACCTAGCGAACCGCGCGCACCATGGTGTCCACGGCTGGAGGCATCGTCATCGCCATTATCGTGCTGCTTGTTGCAGCAGCCGTCGGCTGGGTCGTCTTCACCCAGCTGCGCGCGCGCAGGCTCGGCGCAAGTCTACCCTTTCCAAGCCTTGGCCCATGCCGCGGCTTTCCCTTTGCCAGAGGCTGCGCCATGTTTGCTTCCGTGCCTTGACGAGCGCTGGCTAACCAAAGTCTCCCGCAGCTGCCGCCACCGAGCCTATCTTCCTACCTGCCCTGGCGGCATTCAGAACCCAATGCATACGGCCCGCCGCGGCCAGCGCCCGGCGGCGTCATCGGCTGGGTCAACGATCAAGTGCGCAAGTTCAAGAACCGCAACAATCGCTCCGCCGCGGGCGCCTACGAGCAGCCTCTGCAGCCCGGCGGCGGCGGCGGCGGCGGCGGCGGCGGCGGCAGACGTCGCGGATTCGGGCCGCTGGACCCGGATGAGGCGTGGGATGCTCGCGTCGGCCACGAGGCGGACGGGTACGGTTACTACGAGGAGCAGGAGCTCAGCGGCACGGGCGCCCTGCGTAGCACCGAATACGCCGGCGGCGGGAGCTACGACATGAACCTGGCTGCGACGCCCGCGGCGACCTACGGCGAGGAGGAGAGGGGCCGCTCGGCGACACGTAGCCCCAGCGGCGTCGTCACGGGGCAAAAGAACCCGTTCGACGACGACGGCGAGGCCAGCCTGCGAGGAGTGAGCCCGCGGCCGATCGACACGGCGGCGACGCAGAAGCGCAGGCCGAACGAAGACCCCGATAGCGCTGGAAGCAGCCCCACGGAGAGGAGATCTGTTTTCAGGGAGAATGTATGAGCGCAACAAGCAGGTGGGTGACGAAGGATACAATGTGAGATCGGTGAAAAGGCTTCGCTGGCACGAGCTTTATTGAGCCCCCGTTGTAGGCGAGCAAAGGGTGGGATGTGCGACTGGCTGTAGGTGTTCGATGTTCACTGCTTGGGGTTCGCCCTGCTACTATGCTGCTGAAGTGCTCATTATTGACCGTCAAGGTTGCCTCCTGTACTCATCAGTCAGGCCGCGGGTGGGCTGGGGGTTTTGTCGTTGGTCGGGACGGGCGGGATGAAGTTCCCTGCCACCATGTCTGTTAACATACTCAATTGAACCCTAGGCGGGCAACAGGATTACCCAACCAATTGCACAAGCGACAGACACAGCGAAATGGCACTTCCATCGTGTGATGGAGGGAGAGCTCTTCGTCTTTATGAGCCAGACCTGGGGTTCTGGACAGCCAGGGCACGGATACGTCACGGACCCACGCTGTCATCGCCGTGGGAGGACGGGGCCTGTCGATGCCAAGGTCCAGGCACCTCTGGCGATGCGGAATGCGGGACCTCTCACCGTACTCTTGCCTTTGATCAGGGCTCTCGCGTTCCATTCGCTTCCCATGCCACATTCCCATTCATCCATTGTCTGATTTGTCTCTATTGATACGGAGAGACATCTTTCTGCGTCCGCTCTGCGGCTGTGTATGGGTTGGTCCTCACCGCACTCTCACCTCCACATTGCGCCAGCAGGATGCCTAGGTAATTAGTCGTATGCGCACGAAGAGCTCATAGCATTGATGGGTGGGAGTCTTCGGCATCTTCCATATGTGGACATCTTCGAGTCGGGTGCTTGGGCTGGTACCGCGTATCTGCCGTTAGGGGATGGAGCCCCCCACCCCCACCAAAGCTACCCCTCGATCCGAGCCCGTAGCTCCCTCAACTTGCAATTACTTCCACGGCATCAACCCCAGCCCACGCTTGCATGAGGGAGAGGAGCCAATCGAGAGAGTACATATACAAAGAGTCACTCGCTCGAAGAAGCAGCAGCCATGGCCGACCTTGACCTCCAGGCTGTCCACGACGTGATGGTGGAGGTGGCCTACGAGGCTGGACGCATCATTCTCGCCGCCAACCCAGCCGACATCGATACGGGCACCAAGCTCAACTGTATGGTCCCCATTGAGCCAATTTCGCCGTGAACCCTCTATCCAGCGCCAAGTCCGCGGCTATTGAGTACTGACACACGTCGCCTGGCAGCCGTCGACATCGTCACCGAGGTGGACAAGGGCGTCGAGAAGATGGTCTCGACACGCCTTTCGGCCGCCTTTCCCTCCGTCGCCTTCATGGGCGAGGAGACGTACAAACCCGGCATGAAGCTTGGACCAGAGCCCACCTTTGTCGTGGACCCGATTGATGGTACGTCGCCAAGTGTCGTCGCCAGCGAAGCTCGCACAAGTCACTGACAAGGCCGGCCCAGGCACCACCAACTTTGTCCACTCGCTGCCTGCCGCTTGCATCTCCCTGGGCCTCGCAGTCGACCGCTCTCCCGCCGTTGGAGTCATCTACAACCCCTGGCAGGACCTGCTCTTCACCGCCGTCAAGGGGCGCGGCGCCTACATGACGCGCCTCAAGGGCACCACCCCTCAGAGGCTGCCACTGGCCAAGACCCCGCGACCGCTCCAAGGGCTCGGGGCGTCGCTCGTGGGCGTCGAGTGGGGGTCTGACCGGGAGGGGCACAACTTTGAGCTCAAGACGGACGTCTTCAAGAAGCTGGCGGGCAGCAGGGAGACTGGCGGCTCGATGGTGCATTCGCTGCGGTCCATGGGCTCGGCGGCGCTTAACATAGCGGCCGTGGCTGCGGGCCAGCTGGATGCCTACTGGGAGGGCGGCTGCTGGGCGTGGGATGTCTGCGCCGGCTGGTGCATTCTCAACGAGGCCGGCGGTAAGATGGTGAGCGGCAACCCGGGCGATTGGGACCCGGCACTCGAGGGACGGGTGTACCTGGCCGTGAGGAGCGCTCCGAGCGGCCAGAAGGAACTCGTGGAGGAGTTTTGGGGGGTCATTGGAGACCGAAAAATGCACTATTCCGTCTAGGCAATCGGTAGCGGGATCAGGAAGTCGGAGGCGACATTGTAGAGATGGCCCTTGGTGTGCACTGAAGTTGTAGGACGACCAGTTAGACACGCCTTATGCTGAGAAGCGATACACTAGCAAATTTCACACGTTCACTCTTCCTTTTGTCTCTAAGTCACAGATAATCCTTCCACCTGACCCCTGTGACATTGGTTTGACAGTTGGCTCCCGTGATTCATTGAAGCTAACAATGCCCTCGTGGGTGAAAAGCGGAAAGCCAGCTGCTTCATGGCTTGCGATGTGCGTCATAGGAAATGCATGCGTGTTCTCGAGAGTCCCAAGCGCAGGTACACCTTGCGGCTGATGGAGAGGCCAACCGAGCCCCCAAGAAACGTTGCTCTCTCGATTCACTTGTAAAGATTATCACCAACGCCCTAGATGTGTCCTTTCATATCCGTACGACTTCCCTCAGTTTTCAACCTTGGTATCAACCTTCTTGGCAGCCGGAGCGCCCTCACCCGCGCCGTCCTCGTCGCGAGATCGCTTGCCATTCGTCTTGTCGTCCGCAGTTGACTGGATGTGGGGCTTGGAACTAGAAAAAGGTGTTAGTCGGATGGTAAGAAAAAGGCGGCGGTGCTCGACAAAGGCCGGGTCGGATGAACTTACTCGCTGCCCTTGTCCTGGCGATCACCCTCGTTGTCCCGACGGTTGTCCCTATCCCTGCCGGCACCATCGCGGCCACCACGGCCGCGACCACCGCCCCGGCCACGGCCTCGGAACCCACGGCCACGGCCGCCGCCTCGGCGGTCCTGGAAGCCGTGCTTCTGGTCGTTGTCGCGTCGCTTCTTCCAGTCATCAGAATCACCGCGGTTGCCCCGATGTTCTCTGTCCTTGCCTCCCTTCTTGTTGGCCTCCTTCCCCTCGAAGAACTTCTTCTGCGACTGGCTGTTAGGCTCCAGCTTTCCCTGACGAATGAGCTCGCTCTTCTCGTCGCAGTAGGCTCGCTTGGACATGATCTTGAGCTCATGACCCTTGTACGTAGGCGCCGGGTCCATCTCGATAAACTTCTTGGCCGCCTCTTCGTTGGGAAAGGTGGCGAAGACAGAGCCCTTGAAGAGTCCCTCGTTCGTTCGGCGCAACTTGAGTCCCTCAATCTCGCCAAACTTGGCGAAGAAGCTCTCAAGGTCGAACTGCGTGTCAGGATTCTCATCGCCAAAGCCCTTAACATAGACGGTGGCGGCCTCGACCTTGGCCCTGTTCTCACCCATGGGCTTGTAGGGGACCTTGCGCTTGACAACCTCCTCGCCTTCTTCTCCCGACACCTCAAGGAAGGCGCTGTCACGCAGGGCCGCGACCACAGCGCTGTAGGGCTGGAAAACGCGCATGCGCTTGAAGGAGTGGATTTTCGCAATGGGCATGGGCTTGTTCGAGGTTCCCTCGCAAGTTTCCCACATGAACTTGTCTTGGGGGAAGTTCCAATCTCCAAAGTAAAACTCAACCTGTTGCGAGACGCTTGTTAGCCAAGACTTGACCGCACATGTTGCTGGCTTGCCATTATTACCTGCTTGCGAATGACCTCAGGGTCATCCGTCACTTGGCGGGTGCTGGGATCGAACTTGACGTTTTTGCGGTGGTCCTCACGGTCGATTTTGGCCGTCGTCTTGAGCAGCTTGGTATCATCTGCATTCGCGGCAGGCTGCTCCTCTGCAGCCTCGGGCTTCTCCTCGACAACCGGAGGCTGCTCCTCGACCGGGGGGGCCTGCTGAGCCTCCGCGGGCTTGGTTGCGGCGTCAATCTCGCTCATTTTGACGTCGCACGGCGATTCCAACGTCGAGTAGTGCCTGCGATGGTGTGGCGCTCGTTTGCGGCTCGAAAGGCGAGGTCGAGAAGCACTGGCTGCAGGCGGGACGAATGAGTAAGAGTCACAGCAATAATGAAGGCAGCGGGGCAGTAACAAGAGCCGTCCTCAGGAAAGCACGCCGGAGCCTCGTGCCTTGAAGACTGAACCCGGTCGAGCGAAGGTTCTTACCTGTACAGACAATGGGCTCGAAACCCAAAATTGGCGAATCTAAAGCTACAGCCTCGCGGTTGTTGCCTGGTTGATTTGATGCGGATGGAAAAAAGAAAGTACATTCTGCCGTCACAGATCATGGCTGGAAAATCTCAGTGTGGACTCACCGCCCGCAGTTTGGCCCCACATATTCCCGCCCCCCGGCGCTCATGCCCGTAGAAGGTACTGCAGCGCTGCGCGTGGCTGCGTGATCGTCAAGGTATCGGCGACTCGTCTGCCCGGCGCCTTCTGGAACCATGCACTGGCGGGGGCCTCCAGGGTGCTGTGGCTGTGGCTGCCGCCGTGCAGTGCTCCACGACGCACCTGCTCGCGTCTGGCTGCAAGCGGCCTACAAATTACACGAAAGATGCCTTGCCATGGGATAGCCCAGGCCCCGAGCAATTCGGCACGTCATGGTACTGGAAACTCAGGCACAACCAAAAGATGGCCTGCGCAAACGGCGACAGGGCCTTGTCAGCGTGGGTGGTAGGTACCTAGAGCCTGGCTCTACGCAGTGTTCGTATACCATCCTTGCCATTGCCCGGGTGGAAGGGGCCAAGCGTTGGGCGCTCTACGGATTTGCTTAGAGCATGCGACTGCACGAGAACCTCTCTGCGACCAATCCGCCGAGGGAGCACCCGAAGGCCCCTCTCTGATGGGAGGGTTGAGTGCAGTACTCAGTACCTACAGCTTGCGACGGCGACGTGGATACTGTATGTCCCGGCCCGCCTGATGCCGGCTAGTGACAGCCCACTGAGCTCAGCCAAGCTCCATAAACTGCCCACCAAAACTTGCGCGACAGGCAGGAATGACATAATCGAGTTGCCCCTCGCTCCCGAATGCGCCCTGCTCGTAGCGCAGTTGCTAAAGCGCCGCAGCGTCCAAACCTGTTCGGCATGTGAAGTAATTTACTTCTTACCCTGCTCCATTACCGTGTCCTCCAAGCTTCTTACAATGCCCGTCCCAATGGCTGCACACTGAGAGCTACGGCTTCTCTTAATTGTTCCCCTCTGGCAGCAAGGCATCTCGGCCCATTCCCTCTGTACGTGACGGGGCCATGCCTAACACTCTGGAAGCATCTCAACGACGATGAGAGACATACGCAAGTTTTCAGGCGCAATATCAGCCCTCGGCGCGAGGCTAAGAGCCCCCAAGCATCTCAACTCCTCGCCGCTGCCCAGGAGGATCCAACATGGGTATTTCACAGAAGCCCGCAGGACCCGTGCAACGAACCAGCAAGGCTCGACATTGCCAGTGGCAATCATCACCGGGGGCCTCTTCATCTGGTGGCTGTACCCGTCGGATGACTTTGCACAGCTTTCCAGCACAGGTAGCAGAAAAGCGAGACGCGGTGGTGCGCAGTCCAGCGAGGATGACGAAGCCCAGGAGGATGAGCAGAGTGATGTCGACGAGCAGACGAGCGACCAGTCTGCCTGGGCCACATTTTCCCGCCGTTTCGAATCCCTGTCTTTGATGACGGATCTCGAGTGGTCCAGCTTCTCTGACAAGCTCGTCGGCTACATAGTCCCAGAGTGGTCAAGGCTCATTCCCGGATATACGAGAAAACTCCAGCGGGAGCTCTCCATGTCGCCCGGTTCGCTTGCCGATGAAATTTGGCAGGAAGCTCATGATCCCCTCATCAACCCTGAAATCCGATATACTGCTGAAGTGCGAGTGTCCGCCGACCTCTGCGATGAAGAAAAGGAGTACCTGACGAGACGGCGGAAGGTGGCCAGGGTGGCCCTGGCGAGATACCTTGAGCTGCAAGAAGAGGACATCCACCCCGACGACGTTCCAACCATCGCCGTGTGCGGCTCTGGCGGTGGTTTGCGGGCGCTGATTGCTGGTACTGGGTCTATGCTTGCGGCTGAGCAGGACGGCCTATTCGATTGCGTGACATACACATCGGGCGTCAGCGGTTCCTGCTGGCTGCAGACTCTCTACTTCTCGTCATTTGCAAAGGGGAAAATCAGCGCTCTGCTTGAGCACCTGAAAGCACGCGCCTCTACACACATTGCGTACCCACCGGTAGCTTTCCACTCCTTGATATCCATGCCGACGAGCAAGTACCTTCTGAGTGGGTTGGTGGAAAAGCTCAAGGGAGACTCCAAGGCAGACTTCGGCCTTGTGGACATATATGGTATCTTGTTGGGTGCTCGATACCTAGTACCCAAGGGCGAGCTCGGCGTCGATGATAGGGACTTCAAACTGTCGAACCAGCGTGACTACGTCAAACTTGGACAGTGCCCGATGCCCATATACACAGCTGTGCGGCACGAGATCCCAGGCTTGGGTACGGATGGCGCCTCGCCTTCTGAGGAGTCCAAGGAAGAGGCCAAGCAGGAGGCTTGGTTCCAGTGGTTTGAGATCACACCGTATGAGTTCTTCTGCGAAGAGTTCGGGGCCGGCATTCCGACGTGGGCCATGGGCAGAAAGTTTGAAGCCGGCAAGGACAAACCGCCGGAACACGGCTTTCACTTGCCAGAGATACGAGTGCCTCTCCTCATGGGCATCTTCGGGAGTGCGTTCTGCGCCACGCTCAGTCACTACTACCGCGAAATCAGGCCTCTCGTCCAAAGCCTGACTGGATTCAGCACGATTGATGAGATGGTCTCCGGCAGAGACGACGACCTGAGCAAGGTTCACCCCATCGACCCGGCTAGGATCCCAAACTTTGCATATCATATGCACGATAAGCTAGCAAAAACCACACCAAAGGCCGTCTACGAACAGGAGTATATCCAATTGATGGATGCGGGCATGTCAAACAACTTGCCCATCTACCCCCTCCTGCGCCCTGGCCGTGACGTCGACGTTCTCATCGCCTTTGACGCCTCTGCTGATATCAAGACGGACAACTGGCTGTCTGTTGCAGATGGATACGCTCGACAGCGCGGAATTGCCGGATGGCCCGTTGGTATCGGATGGCCGAAGGCTGGGGAATCGATTGAGAAGACGACCACTCAACTTGCTGATGCTGAAGCCGAGTCGGCGCGTGAGGCGCAGCAAAGAGTACAAGAAGCCAAGGCTGACCAGGAGGATCTCCGCAAAGAAGCTGGAGGAATGGCCAAGGACACCTCTGGCGAAGATGCAGAGGCCAAGTTTGCTCCGGGAGATGAGGAGGCGGGTGACCTCGGCTATTGTACCGTCTGGGTTGGAACTACTCAAGAGCGATCCTCAGTGCCACCGCCTCCCTCGAAAGCCATCACCGACGCCAACACATTCAAATTAATGGAGCCCGAGGCCGGGATTGCCGTTGTCTACCTCCCATTTCTCTCTAATGACAAGGTGCCTGGCATCTCGCCCGGCACGAGCGAGTTTCTTAGCACTTGGAACTTTGTCTACACGCCCGAGCAGATTGACAGCGTCGTGCGTCTGGCGCGGGCTAACTACGACGAGGGTAAGGACCAGATCAAGACCACTATACGTGCTGTCTACGAGCGAAAGAAGCAGCTCCGCGAGAAGGCCGAGAGAAGGCTGGAGCAGGAAAGATACCATAGGCTAGCGAGGCACGGAGAGAAGGCATTGCTTAAACAGGGAGACCAGTTCAGCTGACCGTGTATTTGGGGTAATATGAATACATTGGGGTTAGAGACATTCATCCGGGACTTGATGCTCATCTGTGGAAACCATCCATGCACATCGCTCTGAAAAATGTTGTCACCTTTCCTCGGCGCTTTGGATTGTCTGATCTACAAGTAGTTCTAATATACAGTGGCATTCGCCAGCGCCCAAGTCGTCGGAATTAACCGCTCCATCGTGCCTCGAGCAAGATGCATGGTACGTTGGCAAGGCGCAAACATGACCCCATTTAGATGATCTCGCCAATGTCAATGTGCGGTGCCTTCCAGGGCTTGGCTCCCTCCTCCATCATGTCGCTCGGCACGCGCACCTTGTTTCCGGGGCTGTACAGATACCACGCCTTCAACGAAGAGATCGAGGCCTTCCGTCGTGCGATGTCAAGGCTCGGCCCTGCGCCCTCTCCCAGCTTGTCCTTGCCGCTGTAGATGCCAACGACGTAGACCGGTGTTCGTGATAGCCGGCCAGTCTCGCTCTCGAGGCGGGCCAGGGGCGGCTCGAAGCCTTCTCTGGCGCACAGCATGGCGAGCTCGCGCGTCGGCAGCTTGAACTCGAAGAGCGCCGCGGGGTCTACCTGTCGTGACAGAATGTGCGATGCGACAAACGACTTGGCCGACTCGCGACCGCAATGCGTGTAGATCGAGCCCACGATGGCTTGGACGAAGGAGCCAAAGGCGGCGTCTTGCAGATGCTGCGTTCCTTCCCCTTCGTGGCTAGACTGCTTCACCGTCTCGCCAAAGTCGTCGTCCAGAACCACACGGCTGCTGAGTCCTCGACGATACGACGCATTCCGTTGCGCCTCCGAGCGAACGTAGCCCCACCGCGTGCTAACCAGCTGCTCACTGTCTGCTTTCCATTGAAGCAGGCCGGGATCGACCTCCTCGCCCGGAGCCGCCGCCGATTCTACGCCCCACCGACGGGCAATCTGCTGAAGCGATTCCGGCCCGGCGTATGCCCTCAGCGCTTCGTAGAGAATGGCCATGGGCAGCCGTGGCCACTTGCAGACGAGGTACTCGAGGACGTGGTAGTTGATGAGTGTGCTTCCGAGGAACGCGAGATTCGAGTTGTTGAAGTTGGCGTTGGGGTCGGCGGATTGGGTGACAAGAGCCCGCGCCAGCGTCTGCAAGGGGATCTTCTTGGACAGGGATAATCTGGCGTGTAGCGCGGCGAGCTTTGCGGAATCGGCGGCTCGCTCGTGGGGAGGGGAGGGCAGAGGTCTCCGGGCCTCGTGCTCGATGGCGAGATCGTCGGGGAAGTCTGGCACGGTCGCCGTCGCCGATGATGATTGACAGCGTGCTGCGTGGAGGAATGGCCGCCTAGCAGCAACGGGGGCAGCTCCCGAGTGAGCTTGGAGCAATTGCCCGCTCCATCGTGCCAACCGTAACCTCTTCATGAGGCCCAAAAATAAGAGGCTGCCTCTGACCAGAGCCCGGATCTGGGTATAATCGTGCAGGGGCGGGATGGGACGGCGAAGGACGTCGTGGAGATGGTCGTTGGCCTGGCGTGTCTCCCGTCGCGGAAAAAGTTCTGCGTCGATGCGCCGGGTCGTGTGAGAGCAGTCCCCTAGGATGGTCCGGCGCAGCCTCTGTGCCAGCCACGGATTAACCTCGGCCCGTGGAACTTCCGTCCTGGCCCCGTCGACGGGAGTCAACCTCAACTTGCTGAGGCTAGTGAGTTTGATTGACTTACCACTCGCAAGACGCAATTGCGCAACCGAAAATAACCCCCACGCGTCCGTCGACAAGTCAATCAGAATGGTGAGCTTCCTGGAGATGCCTGTCGATGTGCTGGCTAACCGTTTTGCAGGGCGGTGGCGGAAAAATCCCGTGAGTGGCCTCGTCGGCGCCTCTGCTTCGAATGTCTAACCGCGACTTAACCTCTCTCCGAAAAGGTACCCCAAGCATGTGTGGTCGCCGGCTGGTGGTTGGTACGCCCAGCCTGCGAACTGGAGGGGAAACACGCTCATTGCGGGCGCCATCATGTTCGGAATCGTGGCCGTTACCTGGAAGTTCAGCGCCGAGCGGGAAACCTGGGCTCGCAAGCCCGAGTCGTGGGAGTGGCACCCCAGCCGATAGTATGTGCACATGCCGCGCATCTAGCGTTCATGACCAAAGGAAGTTGTTGCTGACGATTTGCCCAGCTGGTCGAAGCAATTGATCCAGTGGGACAAGGAGGACAGGTTGAACGCGGAGAAATCGAAAGACGCGAAAGAATAATCCATAGACGGTCTGGGATATCACTTATGTACAAATTTTGACCAAAATTACCATCACCTACGATATGCGCGTGACGGATTCCCACGCCATTATTGTCCGAGCGCATATATCTGTGATGGAAACGGCATGGAACCAGATCGATATAAACAGCTACGTCCGGCCCGTATATGCCCTTTCTTTGCCGGAGGCCATGCGATGCGAAAGACAGGTATTCCATCCTTCGCCGCTTATTGTCGGCAACGCGCCCTTAACTTTTCCACCCTCCCGTGCGGCATAGCGCCTCTTGCGCGGCTGTTCTTCAACTTATGTTGACAGCGGTATTCGTGCACGTGAACAGGTGCCTGAAGAACGACGACATGCAGCACTCCACTTGCCATGGACGACAATCGCTTATTTGTTCAGCGCAAGGCACTCGGGGCTCCAGGAGCATCATGGTGACGACCAAGGCTACCATCGCATTACGCTTGACAGTTCATTTGCATAGCACGTTTTGAAAGTCATCAGCCATAGATACCAGTGAGCGGGAAAGACCAGGTCCTATCACGTAAACATACGCCATCCGGAGCCAGACCATGACACGTCGACGGGCACACAGCATGGCAATCTTCGTCCACTTGGTCGTACAAGCAAGCAGTCGCTTCGATGGGGGGCGGGGGGGAGGGGGTTTGGTTTTCATTCGGCGAAAACGTCACAGCTGTACTACGGCAAGATTGCCCATTCATTTTGTTCAAATTCTGTTCTCAGAATACGAGCAGCGCTCGATAGTGAAGCCGACCCGTCACAATGTGTTTTTGGATACTAGCGGCCAGGGTCGCAGCAACGGGGCTAAGATACATCGCCCATGGGCTCTCGACTGCGTGGCACAAGATCCATCTGGTAGTTAGCGAGAGGTCTGGGACCACGGGCAGCAGGAGACGGCGTGAAAGCGAATGGCTTTGAGGCCATTCCCCGTAGCGCGCTACGGCGTGCATAGGTAGCCCATATTAGGTAGGTGTCCGTATATGGGCAGGTAGGGTACGATAGGTATTACCTAGGTAGGAAGCCGAATCGTACATCAGGTAGGAAATGTCTCTCGTTCGTTGGTGTGGTCTAGGGCACTGATGCTGGGAAGAGGTCGGCCGGTGCCCTTGTGAGCCCCTCCAACCAAGCTTGCGAAGCTGCTGGTGATAGCGCTCCAGCACGCGGAGGGCCGGGGTCATCGGCGGGTGGGGGAGGTTAGTAGGTGGTAGGGCACCAAGGTAGCTGATAGCTGACAAACGTCACCGCACCTCCCGTCGACCCCGCCGCTCTCGGCAGTCGACTTCCTACAAACACCACTGTATTATACCTTATCATCTGATTCATCTGTTAGCGCTTCTTCGCTCTTCTGATTTCTTCCACGGATAACCTACCTTTGGTACTTGTCCAGTGTAAGGTCGCTGCTGATTCGCGGCTGCCTGAGTGGCCAACGCAACAACCG
Source organism: Tolypocladium tropicale (assembly GCA_024340005.1). Lineage (NCBI taxonomy): Eukaryota > Fungi > Ascomycota > Sordariomycetes > Hypocreales > Ophiocordycipitaceae > Tolypocladium > Tolypocladium tropicale. Next base: position 55,448 of record JALHBU010000045.1, on the reverse strand, counting down.
AGCGCCGACCAACGAGAGTTGCCGCACTGGCAGGTGCATGACGAGCGCCAGTCTACAGAGCTCGCCTCCCACCCAGCCCAAATGCAAACGTGACGCGAGGCGCGTGGGCGAAATATCCTTTGTTAGGCCTGCCGCCCTCGGTGAGTCGTGATCCTCTACCCGCCCTCCGCCTTCGATGGCTAGGTAGTCATTGCTGATCATCCATGACTCTGCAGCATCGCCGCCTCTGCCGGGCTGACTGCGTTTTTGCTCTCCCCGAATAAGCCGCGACTACCCAACCGAATCCTACAGCTGGATGCTCCTTGCTCCTTGTTCGACGATACGGCGTCGCAGCTCGTGAGACCGGCTGCCATTCCCTCTAGACGCGGCGGCCTTGGACCGCAAAGTCGGCTCTATTTTGCCCGTCTTGTTCTTCTTCTCGACCGACGGTTGACACCATCTAACCGACATCTTCAACCGCACACACGCTGGCGTCCCGTGCGATTCGGGTCGCGGGTCTCGCTATTGGCCTCGGACTCAGCGCCCTAACCGCGTACCAACGCAGACAGGCCCAGATGGCGTCCAGCAGTCATGATGGTGGACAGCTCGATGCCACCACAGACCGCGAAGTTGTCTACTGCCATGCATGCTCCCACGAATGGTATCGAGACGAACATGGTCTAACCTGTCCGGAGTGCGACAGTGACATCACTGAGATTGTACGTGACCTGCCAGGCCGCCTCCCGTCGCCGCCGCCTTGAAATTTGTCGCTGATGACTGCACCTTAGGTGGACCCTGAAAGCGATCCTCGCGACCATGATCAACTCTCTCTGGCGCCGTCTTCTTCAGGCATTGGAGCGTCGCGCTATGACGACTTCTCTGACCCCGAAGAGGGTGATATAGACGAGCATGTGGGACCACATGGCTTCATCCACCGCCGCAGCGTCAGAGATGGCGCTGGACAGCCCCATGATCCCGGGGTGGAACCCGTTTTGAATCGTTTCTACGAGATGCTCGAGCACTTTGGCCAGCCGCGATCGACCACGAATCGCGAACAGCCGTCGGGTCAAGATGGAAACGTCTCTCCTCCCTGGGCTCATGTTCATCGCACAACGTTCACCTCAGGCACATTGGGCGGCGGAACCGCCTCTGTCACCATCTTTTCCGGACCTGCACCCAGTCGACAACGCGTGGGCCATGGAGATTCCAACGACGGCGCCGTAGCGGACCCTTTCCAGGCGTACGTTCCATCCCTTGAACGCTGCAGTGAGTAGAGTAACTAACTCGCCGTGCAGAATCTTTTCTGGCGTTCTCCGGGACCTCGGTCCACCCCAAGGGGAGCACCAGCCGCCGGGGCCACCTCCCAATTTCGCCAGGGGCTTGCAAGAGATATTAAGCCTGTTCAGTCCAGTGAACGCTGTGGCAGGGGACGCTGTGTACTCGCAGGAAGCACTAGATCGGATTATCACGCAGCTTATGGAAGCCAATCCTCAGTCGAATGCCGCGCCCCCCGCATCCGACACAGCGCTCGAGGCTCTCGATCGCAGGGTCGTCGATCAAGAGATGCTCAAGGGTGAAAGCAAAACGGAATGCACGATTTGCATCGACGAGATGAAGATTGGAGACACGGCCGTGTTCCTGCCCTGCAAGCATTGGTTTCACGAGGACTGTGTCATCTTATGGCTAAAGGAGCACAACACTTGCCCTATTTGCAGGACACCCATCGAGAAGAGAGGCGGCAACGGAAACGACGTTGAAGACACCGGAGCCGGCGGCACTTCGGGCACTGCTGGCTTGGGACCCGGGTCCAGCGTAGGCAACCGAGAGTCGTCCGGCCAAAGCAGTGAAGTGCCAGGTTCTTCCCGAGCTTTCAGTGGCAGCTTCGGTGGAAGCTTCGGAGCAAGCTTTGGCGGGCCTTTGGGCAGACGCGCCGGGGTAGAAACGGAGGCGGCTAGCCCCCGGCCGGCTCAACCAACTTCCCGGAGTGAGGCCAACGGATTCAATGACGCGTTGCGAACAATTTCAGGAATACGGTCAGAGAGGGACCTACAGCGGGGGCGAGCCACGCCATCACAGTACAGCTACGACACCTCGCGGCTTCAGCGACGCAGCTCGAATTCTCCGACGAGCCCTAGAGAGACGGCGTCGGAGGAATACGGGGCTCGAATGAGACAGAGGAGTCCCTCGGAGAGCAGCAGACGTGGACAGACTGATGGAGCCTCGGGCCGACAGACGGGCCAGGGACCCTTAAGCTGGCTGCGAGATCGGTTTTCTGGGGGCGGCGGGTCTAATCAGGGCTCGTCTCGCGATGAGAGACGGCGCTAGGTTTACCCTCTCCTCAGTTGCGTCAGACAGCTGTTGAGCTCGGGAGCAGCTCACCTGCACCGGAGGAGCGTGATGATTGTCAAAAGAGCCAGAAAGGAGGCATTGCGATGCACACAGGAGATAGATGGTCATGGCTGGAACACGAGTCGGATAAGGTGATGGACGTGATTCTCTACAGACGGGTTACTGTACATTGGACCCATCATACATGAGACGACTTGCACAAATTACGACGGATTGGCGGCAGGGCAAGCCGTGGCACTGGGGTTGTTTACGCAGCAACCCAAGCGCAAGGACAGAGATATAGGATGCCCTGCTTGGAAGAGGGAGAAGGGGCGTGGGGGAGGTTGTTAAGCCACGAGTTACGACACGCATAAAAAGGCCAGAGGTGGGTTTTAATTGAAGGAGGAGAGTATTATGTCTTGACGCTGCAGCGTCCCAGGATCCCATCCAATATCGCAGGCGGCGGTACGGAAGGGTTATGAGTAAAATACAACGGATAACGCACGATGTCTTGGACGTGGAAACGCCGTGACTGCTGGCTTGTTGAGCAATGCTGCAGCAACAACTGAGCAACAACTGGGAGTCGCTGATGGGGCCGTGCGAGCGAAGGCTCGGAAGCAAGCCTGATGAATGTGACGGACTTGGTTTCGGGCTTACGACCAAAGGAAAGGAAAGGAAAGGGCTTGCGGAACGGGGCGACGGCGCATTGCCCGAGCTCCACATGTCGGTCATGCAGAAGACCGACTGCGTAGCGGGAGCAGAGCTGCGTCGTATGCAAAGCCGTAGGGGGGCCCTAATTAACACCAGAACGTTAGAAGCGGCTGCAGGGATCGGACGACGGTGCCTGGGCTGGCCGAGGCGGGGCCAGCATCCGTCGGTCGGTACGGACCAGTTGGTGCATGCGTATTACGGTGCCCCTGATGGCCTCGTCTCCAGCCTGCGTCGTGTGTTTCTCTTTCTCTGCGAATAGACAGCAGCATGGCCGACGGTGGACCCGGCCGGGGCAGGGCAAGCAGGTCGCGGCGCGGAGGCTCGGGCGATGAGACGGCCGCTGCTGCTGGGCTGACGCGCCGACGCGGACGAGCAAACAGCCTTGATTCCATTGGATTGAGCCGCCGCCGACGGGAGCTGGGGCATGTGGGCCAAGGCTTGCGGCTTGCGTGCAATTCCCCGAACCCTGTCCCTCACAGCCCCGACGCTGCAGCAGGGGATAGGGAGGGGAGGGTACGGGGATGCGATGTGCTCTGGGGCGCAGCCGGGGGTCGGATCCTGCACGATGCCAGGCGCCTGGGACAAACCGCAATGCAGGATGCGTTGTCAACGACACGGTTCGACGCCGCGGGCGGGCATCTGAGGTGCCAACAGGCCGAGGACATGTCGCGTAGAAGACGTTGGAGGGGGGTTGCAGACGGCAAGCCGGAAGAGTGCTCCTGTCGATGGTGCGCAACAACCCACGTTGCCACGACCACGCGGCCAAGTTGTGCCGACGCCGACGCCGACGCCGACTCCAACGCAGCATCTCTGGCCTCACCTCACCCAGACAAGGACATGACTCCCGATACACAGGCAGGCAGGGGGTGCGTGCCCTGTCCCCCACTCGGCGCGCGTGCAGAGGGCAGACGAGGCATTTGCATTGCTGCAAGATGCCCCAGCGACGACGGCAAACCATGGGGACGCAAAACGGGGCCTCGGGCCTCCCCCCTCCCTGTCCTGGATCCTCTTCTTCACGGGTGCCGGCGCCACTTTTTGTTGCAAGTTGATCGTCGTCCCGAGGCTTGGATCGTACCTAGTTGTATTTAACGGAACGCGGGCGCCGCCAATGCAGAAGACCAGGCCATCGCTGCCAGACCGTCTTGCTACCGGCGTTGTGAGGCTTCGCCCAGACTCCTCGTACCAGCCCTCGCTGTCGCTTCTTTGCCGCCGTAGCATCATTTTGGTACGTTCCGTCTCATCGCTGGTGTCCCTCTAGACATCGACTTGAAATACAGCATGGGGGCTCCAAACCCCACGCGCATCTCGAGATGACGACCCCTGAGTGGTAGTCGTACTTCATACCTCTCGGTCGCACGGTCGCTTCAAAGCCCCCATGTCTGCTCGTTGGATGCCAGTGTCAGGAAAGAGGCAACCTAGGCGGGAACACGACCGTCTTCACGTGCTGAGCTGACGCGGACGCCCAGACAAATAAGAGAAGCATACCGACACGTCGGCCATGACTGAAGTGGTTCCGATCCCAGAGCCTCCGGGCCTGCCTTTACTAGGTAACCTGGGAGAGTTTACCACCAGCCCATTGAAAGACATTTTACGGCTCGCAGACACGTACGGTACGCAGCTTTCCCCCCCAAGAAAACCTGGCCCCGCTGAAACCAAAGTTGTCCAGGTTCCGTCTTCAGACTTCATCTGGGGACACGACCAATTGTTTTCGTCACCACCAACGAGCTTGTCAACGAGATCTGTGACGAGAAGCGATTCCACAAGTCGTTGGCATCCGTTCTGAGGGTACGCACCACGAGCATGCTTGAGTTGGAGATAGCTCAGCTTACATGACTCCAGATCGTCCGTGAAGGTGTCCACGATGGCCTCTTCACCGTAAGTCAATGTTGCTTGCAAATGCCTGCTTGCCTCTCCCCGAGGTCTATTGCTGACGGTCTTCCAGGCACATGATGACGAGCCAAACTGGGGCAAGGCTCACCGCGTTCTCATACCTGCATTTGGACCCCTTTCCATCCGCGGCATGTTTGACGAGATGCATGATATTGCAAGCCAGCTCGTTATGAAATTTGCCCGTCACGGCGCCCAGGCCCCTATCGCTGTCTCAGACGACTTCACCCGCCTGGCTCTTGATACGCTGGCGCTGTGCGCCATGGACTTTCGTTTCAACTCCTTCTACCGCGACGAGATGCACCCTTTCATCCAGGCCATGGGCGACTTTCTTTCAGAGAGCAGCAGGCGCAACAAAAGGCCCTCGTTTGCTCCAAACTTCCTCTACCGAGCTGCTAATGAAAAATTCTACAACGATATCGCCATCATGAGGAAAACTGCCGACGATGTTGTCAAATCACGCAAGGAGAACCCCACCGATCGCAAGGACCTGCTCTCTGCCATGCTCAACGGTGTAGACCCGACCACGCGCGAGAAGCTGAGCGATTCCAACATAACCGATCAACTCATCACGTTCCTCATCGCCGGCCATGAGACGACCTCGGGCATGCTATCCTTTACCTTCTACTATCTCCTCAAAAACCCGGATGCCTACCGAAAAGTCCAAGAGGAGGTAGACCAGGTCATCGGCCGCGGCAAAATCACGGTCGACCATATGACCAAGCTTCCCTATATAGCTGCTGTACGTTGCACATACCTTCGACACACAGCTTGATTGAGACCGTGCTAACCCCTGCTCCGCAGGTTCTTCGAGAGGCTTTACGAATTAGCTCGACAATTCCGGCTTTTACCGTTGAAGCCTACGAGGATACTCTCCTTGCCGGCAAATATCTCGTGCGCAAGGGTGAACCCGTGACGGCCATGCTTGCCCGGGCCCATCTTGACCCTGTCGTCTTTGGCGAGGACGCCAACGAGTTCAAGCCCGAGCGCATGCTCGAAGACAACTTCGCGCGCCTGAACAAGGAGTTCCCAAATTGTTGGAAGCCCTTTGGCAATGGCAAGCGGGGCTGCATCGGAAGACCGTTTGCTTGGCAGGAGGCCGTCCTAGCCATAGCAATGCTTTTCCAGAACTTCAACTTTAGCCTCCACGACCCTAACTACCACCTGGAGCTGCAGGAAACCCTGACCATCAAGCCTAAAGATTTCTTCATGAGGGCCAGCCTAAGACATGGATTGACCCCCACCGAGCTTGAGCACCATCTTGCCGGCAAGGGTGGAGAGCACCACCACGAGCTGTCCAGGAGGACATCATCGCACACGCTGAAGACCTCGGCGAGGCCGTTGGCAGTCTTTTACGGATCCAATAGCGGTACTTGCGAAGCCCTGGCTCAGAGAGTGGCTGCTGATGCACCCAGCCACGGTTTCAGGGCTACCACAGTGGCACCCCTCGATACTGCCAATCAAGAAGTTCCCAAGGATCGACCTGTAGTCATCATTACGGCCTCATATGAAGGCCAGCCTCCGTCGAACGCTGCCCTGTTTGTGGCCTGGATGGAGAGCCTCAAGGGCGAGGAGATGGAGAATCTCTCATATGCCGTGTTTGGATGTGGCCACCGCGACTGGGTACAGACCTTTCATCGAATTCCGAAGCTCGTGGACTCTAAGCTGCACGAGCTCGGCGGCAAACGCATCGTGCCGCTCGCCACGACTGATGCTGCGGAACGCGACATGTTCAGCGATTTTGAGACCTGGGAGGACGAGTCTCTCTGGCCAGCTCTGCACGAGATGTATGGTACAGAAGCCAACAGCGGCAGCAGTAATGGTGGCATCACTGTCGACGTTTCGCTTCCGCGCAAGACAACCCTGAGGCAGGATGTAGAGGAGGCCCAGGTCGTGGCAGCCAGAACGCTGACGGGAACTGGCCCTGTCAAGAGGCACATCGAGATCCAGCTGCCTACAGGCATGACCTACAGAGCCGGCGACTACCTTGCCGTTCTGCCCTTCAATCCCAAGCAGACGGTTTCGCGTGTGTTCCGACGTTTCGGACTGTCATGGGATGCTACGCTGAAGATTACATCGGATCGACCGACGACGTTGCCCATCGACACGGCCGTTTCTGCGTCAGACGTTCTCAGTGCATACGTGGAACTGAGCCAACCAGCCACAAGGAGGGTAAGTGCTAGACACTTTACGGGGCTTCCAAAGGGGAAGACCGAGGCTTAAGACCCGTGGCTAACTGGAGACACAGAACGTCCAGATGCTTGCGGATGCAACCCAGGACGAGGCCGTCATCAAGCAGCTCCAGCGGCTGACCGGAGAAGACTACTACGACCAGGTTACTGTGAGGCGCACGTCAATCCTGGATCTTCTCGAGAAGTTCCCGTCCGTTGCCTTGCCGTTCAGCTCGTTCTTGGCTATGCTACCTCCCATGCGTGTTCGACAATAGTAAGTATCCCACAAGTGACGAGGCCGACGAGAAAGGAAAGAGCAGATTTGATGGACTGACGCGATTGCTTTGCAGCTCCATTTCCTCCTCGCCCCTCGCTGACCCGACCAAGCTGACGCTCACATACTCGGTCCTGGAGCAACCAGCCTTGTCTGGCCAGGGTGCCCACGTCGGTGTGGCCAGCAGTTTCCTGTCCGGCCTCGGCCCCGGCGACAGGCTCCACGTCGCTGTGCGACCGTCCAAGTCGTTCCATCTGCCGCGCGACGCCGAGAACACGCCAATCATCTGCGTCGGGGCCGGGGCCGGCATGGCGCCCTTCCGCGGCTTCATCCAGGAGCGGGCGGCCATGATTGGCGCCGGCCGAAAGCTCGCCCCTGCGCTACTCTTCTTCGGCTGCCGGTCACCAGACCAGGACGACCTGTACGCCGAGGAGCTCGCGCAGTGGGAGAAGCTCGGGGCAGTCGAGGTGCGGCGGGCGTTCTCGCGGGCCACCGACAAGTCGTCCGGCTGCAAGTACGTGCAGCACCGGCTGGCGCGCGACAGCCAGGATGTGTACAAGCTGTGGGAGCGCGGGGCCAAGATCTACGTGTGCGGCAGCCGCGACGTTGGCAAGGCAGTCGAGGCCGCCTGTGTTCAGATGATCCAGGAAAGCGGCAGCACGAAGCGCAACGAGGATATGGGCGAGGAGGAAGCGACGGCCTGGTTGGACAAGCACCGGAACGAGCGCTACGTCACCGACGTGTTTGACTGACGTGCTTCTCTCCATTTGTGTGTCTCTGGAATGTTCTTGGGATGTCATTTTGGCTGGGTTTTAACGAAGACTATGACGGGCGTGTTCGAGACAACATCGCCGGGAGAGGATCCCTCAACGGCCCTGTTCCAAGGGCGGGCGTGTGTACGTACTAGAGATAGACCCTTGATGAATGGATGATGATACAACTTCACTCACAATCACGCTTGGAGAAGGACAGCCGTTGCGCCACAGAAGTCGACGATGTCCCCTTTTCGGGCTCGATGAGCCTGGACCCAATCCCCTGGTGCGGAAAGAGATATTGAATTGTAGACTCTAGTCTTGAGCCGTGGACTCGCACGTGTCACAACCCCAGATGTAAAGGATAGTGGTGGAGTCGAGTGCTTGACGTCCTTTCTGGACATCACATGCGGCCGGTCGTTGTTGGGCCGGATCCCCCCCCTTCAGCCAAACATTGCCGTCATGGTCTACGATCTAGACATGTGGGCCCACCACTGGCAGGATTCCCATGAAGATGCCGAGCCTGAAGACATTACGAGGCTGAACGAGTAATCGAGGCGGGAAGGGTCGGGTTTGCAATACGAAAAGTATCAGCAAGGAGTGGCTTCAACTGCGCGAGTTGGCATTGGCCAGTCATGTAATAGGGAGGCCGTTAGCTGTGCCATAAATGCTAGATTTTGATATAATCCTAGGCAAGATTAATTACAAGCAGCATTCATACCCCGCGAGTTTGCCGTTGACGTCAAGAGTCAATGGGTTCGATTCCACGTGGCCGGCGCCGCGCGCGCGGGACGGCGCCCCCGGGATCGACGTGACGGCGGCGGCGCCTCGTGACGAGGCACGCACGCACGCACTCATCCAGGCTCGTCGATCCAAGACGCTCTACCAGCAGGCTCCCCGATCAGCGCCGGATGTTAAGCTCCGGGTGGGTGGTGACATCCACCGATCTCCGCTGCCGGTGCAACCCCACACCCGGCCGCCGTGTTGCCGTAGAGATGCTGTTGCGACGCCAGCCTTGTCTCCTCGTCCGTCACTGGACGATTTCCTGCAAGAGAAATGCGAAGGTGTAAGGAATTGATTTGCTAAGCCTACTCCGGTACCAATGCCTGTAGAGGTATCTAATGAAAACGTGCAGCCCCGCGGGGAACAAGGGAGAAACAAAAACCAAAAGCAAAAAGGGGCATTTCCTTTCCCCCGCGTGTATCATCTTTCATCATCATACATATGCGTGTAGTAGTGTATATCCCGCCCCGTCTTCTGCTAGTAGAATCGCCCAATGCCAGTCCAGTCCGCTTTGTATCTCGCTCAACGCAAAGGCAGGCCCGCAAGAGTCAGAAAAGCAAGTGTATGAAATGCAAGTGGAGAAAGGGAGCAGGCAGGCAAGACGAGCCTCCTTGTCTTTCTCCCGCACGGCGTGTCTGTGTGCGCTGGAGACACTCCGGTTTCAGTCCTGGAAGAACTTGATGATCTGGTTCAGGTCGCGCAAGCCGACGCCGTGCTTCGGGTAGCAGATGTAAACCTCCTCGCCGAGGGCGCCAAACTTGCTGCGGAAGCCAGCCTTGCGGCGCAGGCCCAGGCTGTCCACGATGGAGTTGTACGTCGTGGCCAGGAAGCGGGCCCGGAGGCCGTGCAGGTGCTCGCCGGGCGTCAGCTTCTCCGACACGCCGACGCCGAACGTCACCTGGCCCGTCACGCTCGACAGCATGTACTCGATGAGCACCTCGATGGCTCCGTTGACGGAGCCGGGGAAGTCGAGCGCCCACTTGACCTGCCAGCCGTGCTTGGGGGACAGCTTGGCCAGCACGACGAGGGCGAGCACCTTGCCATCCTTTTCCGCAGCAAAGTATCGCCGGTGCTCCATGTCGATCCACGGTCGCACCTCCGTCATGTGAATCTGCTTGCCCTTGCGGCTGGCCTTCCAGCTCTCGATGGCGGGCTCGGCACGCTCGATGAAGTCAGCGTCGGCCTTTACCTCGTGGATCTTGACGCCTTCGCGCTCTACCCGTCTCGCCTTGGCTCCAGTGCCGTTCATGTTCTGGTGCTTGTTGGCGTCGACACGCTGCTCCTCGGTGCAAGAGAGGGTGCGCCAGCCCAGCTGCTGGGCCAGGATCTTCTGGACCTCGTACGACACGAGCATCCATACGGGCACGAGCCGGAGCTCCGAGGTGACAAACTTGACGAACGCAGCCGTCACCTCTTTGTACTGGGTCCTGTCACACAGAGGGTCGCCCGTGACCATGACGAACTTTTCCTGCTTGACATAGCCCACCGCAGCGCCGCTGGAGTGGCGCCAGATCTCGAATCGCTCGTCGAGCCAAGACGTATTGGACGCGTCGCCGTAGTTGGCAATGAGCTTCTCGACCGGTGGAAACTCGCCGTCCAGGAACGGCTTGGTGGTATCGGCTTCGGGGTGGGTCAAGCCCGGGGCTCGCTCAGGGAGCGACTTTGGATCGCGGTGGAACAAGGAAGCGTACCGGACATCGCCCAGCTCCAGCATCCAGGCGACGATGCGCTCCAAGCCAAGGCCAGCCCCGGCATGCGGAGGCGCACCAAGCTCGAATCCAGACATGTAGTCCTCCATGCCCTCTTCCGACATGCCAGCGTCCCGCATATTGGCACGCAGCTCTTCGATGTCGTGGATACGCTGGCCGCCGGAGCAAATCTCCTGTCCGCGGATGAAGATGTCAAACGAACGTGTCCACTTGGGGTCCTCGGGGTCCTTGTGTGTGTAGAAGGGGCGGGCGTTGGCCGGGAACTTATCCAGCACGTAGTAGTCGGTGCCGTACTTTTCCCTCACCAGTTGTCCCAGGCGCAATTCGTCGGGTGTGGAGAGGTCCTCCTCCTCCACGTCTCGGCCGTCATCGCGAAGCATCTGAAGACCCTCTCTGAAGTCGAGGATGAGAGTGTCCTCCAAGTACTTGAATTCGCCGCTGGGCCACCGCTGCTGGACCTCCTTGAGCTCGGGCATGGCGTAGACGGCCTCGAAGACGGACTTGAGGAAGCCGTCGATGACGTGGATCACCTCGTGGTAGTCGTGCTCGATAGCCATCTCGATATCGAGGCCCGTGTACTCGGTCAGATGGCGATGCGTGTTGGAGTTTTCGGCACGGAAGACCGGGCCGACCTCGAAGACGCGGCCGAAGTCGGCCGAGACGGACATCTGCTTGGCCAGCTGAGGGCTCTGGGCCAGGAAAGCATTGCGGCCAAAGTAGTTGACCTTGAAGACGGCGGCACCCGTCTCGGTGGCGGCGGGCTGCAGCTTGGGCGTGTTGATCTCAATGAAGCCCTGCTCCTCGAGCGTCTCGCGGAACTTGCGTGAGACGAGGGAGCGGATGCGGAAGAGGGCCTGGTTCGAGGGGTGCCGGAGGTCGACGATGCGTGACGACATGCGGTTCCGCAGCGTCTCGGGTGGCTTGTAGGTGGTGAAGGGGACGTTCTGGGCGGCGGCGACGAGGTGGATCGACTCAATCTGGACCTCGACGGAGGACTGGGTGGCGGAGCGGATGGGCTCGGGGGGCTCCTTGAGGATGCCATTGACCTGGACCAGGGACTCGGGGGGAATCTTCTGCACCCACTTGACCATGTCCATGTCGGCGCGCGACAGGACGCCCTGGACCGAGTGCGTCTGGTCGCGGAAGAGCAGGAAGTCGAGGGCCTTGGAGAGGGGCCGCTGGGTGGAAATGCGGGCGCGGAAGTTGACCTCGGTGCCGAGGGGCAGCTTGTCGAGCTGGGTGATGGTGTTGAGCTCGTGGGGGTGCGTTGGCCAGTCGGCACTCATGCTGGTGCGGCCGCTGTCGAAGGAAGCCATCGACTTGTCCATGCTGGAGCGGGCGGAGCCCTTGGCGAGCTCGACGCCGCTGTCGTTCATCTTGGCGAGGGTGCTGCTGACGAAGGCGCTGCGGTGGAGGGCGGGCGCTGGGGAATAGGTGGGAGAGGTGGGAGTCGTGGGCGTCGCGGAAGTCGCAGGCGTCGAGGGAGCTGGTGTTGATGAGGGCGACGAGGTAGAAGAGTCGGCGGCCGTGTAAGTGGCCGTGGTGGGGCTGGTGACGTCGACGCCCGCGGTGCCTGGGCCTGCACCCGGCTTGCCGCCCCCCTTGTTGGCTCGGGACGAGAGGGATCGGGATCGGCGGGGCAGGCCGAATGCTGAGGCCATGATCGCGGCCGTGGTCTGCATGGTGCGTGCGCCTTGATTCGACGATGACGATCGGGAGGAGGGTGGTGTGCGGTGACCCGCTCGCTGCCCTGCTGGCGGCCCTGTTCGGGTGCGAGTAGCCTGCTCGCTGCCCTGCTTGCTGCCCAGTTTACTTTCTTGCGTATCGTCGTATGGCGGGGCGGCCCTGTGGCGTCCGGCTTGACGACGACGGCCAAGGTCTTGCTGCTGGTACACGGGCTGTGGCGCTGGCTGACTGAGAATCAGGTCAAGGGTGGCGGCGCGGCTTTCGTCGACGCTGAGTACCTTGTGCGTGTGCGTGTACGTGTGCGTGTGAACGGGACGGTGACCCTTTCGTGGTCTTAGGTCTAGGTACGTAGTAGGTAGGGGCAGAGGTGACACAGTTTGGATACGCAATGAACACGACAGGTTCACGAAAGAGATAGGGACGCAGATAGGGGAGCTGCGCCTCTTAAGGTTGTCCTCGGCTGGCACGCGAAAGAGGGTTGCGGGTAAGGCTGGGACGCGGGAAAAGTCAGCATCTTGCGCCGTTGAGTCAGCTTTGGCTCGTCCGCGTCTTCCGCTGCGTCGGCGTGATGGAGGTGGCCTCGGCATGTGGCCGGAGACAAGGATGGGGTGTGATGCTCCCGGCCGTTATGCCAACGCAGTGATTGCCTGATGCTTTGCAAGGCCCTCTCCACCGCTTCCGCTTCCCGTGGTCACGCCCGCACCGCGCGCGGCGGGGCTCTGACAAAAAGGCGCTGGACTTTGGGTTTTGATTTCCAAGCGTCACGACGGGAGTGGCAGCCGGGCCTCCCCGGCGAGCCCTGGCGCTAGAAAACACGCCGAAGCTTCGAGCAGGGCAGCGATACTCGTACCTACGCAGTGCGGGCGTCTTGCTCCGGGGTCCGTGCTAAACGCCGAGTCGCCGGTGCCGCGGCCCCACCCTGACGTCAATCGTCGCGCGATCGGAAGCTGCGGCCGTGGATGCGTGGCTCGCCAGCCGGCAGGCACGTCATCTTGGCAGGAGCATCGCGTTCCAGCCCCCAGGCGTGCCTGCCATGCTGCCAAGCTGCCCACTGCACCGGCTGCTCCCTCTCCCCCTGGCGCGCCCCCCGCGTCACCGCAGCTCAGGCTGGCTCACGCCCGCCCGTGCCATTCAACCTCATCCATCACCAGCACCACCACTGAGCCCCACCCGCTCTGGTCCATTTCCCGTCCGCTGCGCTCTTTTGTCCTGCCTGTCCCTGCTCTGGGGAGCCTGCACGCTCTTGTATAACATTCCGCTCTCCACGGCCTTTTCACTTCAGTTGCTACCCCCGCCATCCGTCCACCTGACGGGCTCTAGCCTCCGCCGCTCCCGGCTCTCCCACGCCAGGCAACTCTCCCCGGAGTCACCCTCCCGAGCTTCATCGGATCTGCGATAGGGCTACTCCCTATCTCGAGGCGTTGCGCCAGACGTCCGGCAGGGTCTCCCCAAAGGCAGGCGTCCGCATTGGGAGTCTTGACTCCTGCCGGTCTGCTTACGGACCGGCACGGTATCCACACAAGGCACAGAGTCTCCGTTGGGTTCGACTTCCACTGTGTGTCAGTCTCGCGTGCATCCGGCTCAATCCGGACCAATCCCTGGCTGGCGTTCCCCCCTCCCTCATGGATGCTGTGCGGAGGAAGCACGAGACACCCTCCGACTATCACATGGACGAAGTGAAGTCGGCCACCACTGCCGGTGAAGCTGTGGCCGCCGCTACAAGTGCCGCTCTAACCAAGGCTATCTCCGCTACAAATCCCGACGCCGTACCATCGGCGGACTCGGGGGACTATGTGAACCCGCTCGAAGCCAGCTCGCGATGGTATCTCAACGCCCGCGCCTCCGCGGTTCGCTACGCCGCAAGCTTCGGCTACAGCCTTGCCAACCGCTCCGATCCCCCGGCCCCGTCGCCGTCTCGTGAGATCTGGCTGGATTCCACCTTGTCGGAGTGGAAGGGACGCCAGAAGATCAAGGTCGACATCTGGCTGCCGCCTAGGATATCCGTTGGGCCTCGAGCTGCCGTAATCGATCTGCACGGCGGCGGATGGATCCTTGGCCAGGGCACCGACGACGCCCGTTGGGCCGGGGCCGTCATGGGCGCTCTTGATGCCGTTGTCTTCACCGTAAACTACCGCCTGGCCCCCAGCTATCCCTTTCCCGTCTCCGTCGAGGACTGCGTCGACGCCATCTTTCAGATAGCCTCACGTGCGGCCGAGTTCGGCATCGACACGGATCGCCTGATCCTCTCTGGCTTCTCTGCCGGCGCCACCCTCGCTCTCGCGAGCTGGGTCGTCTTACAAGAACCCCACCACTGGAACTACAAGTTGCCCGGGACTCCGCCCCAGATACTCGGCCTCTCTCTGTTCTATCCCACCCTGGACATCACCATATCGCGACCTGAGAAGCGTCAAACTTGCACACGGCCGGAGCTCACTCTATCTCCCGGCATGACCGACCTCATTGACGCCTCCTACTGCTATCCACCGGTTCCCCGTGAGCGGCGCACAGATCCGAGACTATCTCCCGGCCTCATGTCGGACGAGCTTTTGAAGAAGCTGCCACCCATTCACCTCTGCCTATGCGAGTACGACATGCTGCTCGCCGAGGGCGTGCGCTTCGCCAAGAGACTGCAGTATCACGACAAGTCCTTCTCCATGCGCGTAGTGGATGGCGAGGCGCACGCGTGGGACAAGCCTCCTCTCATAGCTCCGAAAGAGAGTGTCAACGTCGAGTACGGCGAGGCAACGCAAGCCATGGCTCGTTGGCTCGGTCGTGATTGCGAGACAGACAGGGACTCTGTGGCCTCGAGGAGAAGTAAGAGATCGCGGATCCTACGTCCGAGGTACCTCTCCTTTCGCTCAAGGAGCGCGCGGTAGCGATGAAGCAAGCCAGTAGAACAGCGAATGGCATATTCCCTCACGTGTGTTTGTGTAAGCACGAGTAACGAATCAATGTACATTTCTCCGGGGCCTGTCAACTAGGGAAGGTGACGGCGAGCGTCTCATTTCTTTCCTTTGTTTGTTTTTGGCTCTAAGCGAGAAACTTTGGGTCTTGGAGTTAGCAAAAGGACGTCTCATCATCATCGCGTCTTTCTGCGGATATGAATTATACGAGTTTTTGATCAAATACAAGATATCTTGGCACCTAAGAGGTTTCTTCGCCCTCACCTGGGCCCGCGGGTCTGACTTGATCCTCTTGGAAGATCGCGGCCATCTTGCGCTTGATGGCCGCCTCGTCGACGCCCTGGGCAGACTAGCCCTCGCGGTGCTTCCTCATTCTCATGGACGGGTGCTCACGGCTGAGCAATACACCGTCCTTGGTGGAGTATAGCTGATGAGCGGCCGGGCTGATGAGCAGCCGGGCCGACGAGCCGAAGCCGGGCCTGTGCCGGGTGCGCCCTGTTGCCAACCCGTACACCATTATATGCGTCCTCCAAAATTCGTGGCAACCTCGCCGTTAGCTTTGCCGTCATCGTCCGCAAGGAGGACAACCAAAGCCGAGGGTATCACGAGACAGCAAGTTTGCAAAGATGCAGTGAGAAGCAGCTGCGGCGGTTTCTTGGTGGCATTGTATGAAAAGCGATGAGCTAGTGATACGGCTATTTCATGGCTCATGATGCGATGCGCTTTCGTCCGAGTCCCCTCTACTGCGGGCCAGTCCACACATAAATATCAAGCACCGCTCAGACAAGATGCGCGGCTCAAGTTGTTGCTTTAGCTAACCACAACGCCCAGCAAACGGAACCACCCTTCCCTTTCCTTTCAGGAGGCAACAGCAGACCATGTTCGCATTCTGCGCCCACGTTTACCACTTGGCGTCCTTGGTCTCCAGGAAACCCTTGAGGATTCCGACAATGTTCTCCAGGGCGCGGAGGTATACCGTCAGCTCAGCCTTGACCTTCTCCGGGTCTGATCCGAGCTTGGCGTAGAAGTCCTTGCGGTAGGGGCAAGCGCTCATGGCGGCGCTGAAGACGGGCTTGACGAGGAAGCTGTGGTGGGGCTTGAGCGTCTGGCCGTAGGCGCCACGGAACGAATCGGCGAGCTCCTCAGAGGCGTCAGCCACGTTCTTGCTGAGGGCGATGCAGGTGAAGTCGAGGCCTCTGTTCACAATGTGTTAGTGAAAGCCGTTGGGGAAGCAGGCGTTGGCGGGGAGCTTACCGGACCAGCCACAACAGGCCCTCGGTGGCCGTGTGCTTCTTCGTCTTGAGCTCATTTCGGCAGAGGTCCTGGATGTTCTCGGACTCGGCGGGGGCGGCGAGCTGGCGGTCGCGCAGTTTCTACGAGGCACATAAGTCAGCGTTTGGCTTAGACACGAGGCCAGTCGAGGACGATGGCAGTGGAATGCGGCGAACGAACCTTGACATTGCCCAGCATGTCAGACTTGACGGGGGAGAAGGCCACGGAGCCAATGGCGTCTACACAAAGAAGCACAGTCAGTAAGAGCCAGTGCAAGGGCCACACGGGGAGCTGGCTGACCAAAGATGGTCGTCAGGGACTCGGCCGCGTCAAGGAACTCGGTCGTGGAGACGGCATTGCCCTTGTCGGCATCGACAGGGACGTTGTTGAAGGTTTGCCGGAAGGTCTGCACAATGGTGCCACCGGGGGGGATCTGGGGAGCAGACATGATGGGCGGTAGGTTTGGCGAGAGGGACAATTGGCAGAAAGGGATAAGGAGATGAGGTGATGGGAGAAGCCAAGAGGGGTGCTCGTGGCGGTCAGGCAAGCTGGCTGGGGGAAGCAACGTGGTGGGGGAAAAACGGGGCTCGGGCGGCGTGGAAACGAGGGGTTTAGGCCAGTCCGACGAGTCCCAACGGCGGGCTCGATGGCAAGCGTGCATTCACCAGCATCAACCCGGAGTACAGGAGGCGCCTTTACCTAAGTATTAACAGGCACAAACATATTGAAGAAAGCATACATCCGCATGGTTCGGTCGTCCGGTCGTCCATGACACCTGAGTCACGGACGAGTGCCGGACAGGGCCGGGATCGGTGCCACGAGGCGGCCGCAGTCTACCGACGAGCAGGAGGACGGCTGTTGGAGCCGCAAGGGATGTTGAAGCCGAAAGTACCCTTGGTCTCACGCTTTGGGTTGCGCATTCATCGCGTGGCTGCCAGGCGGCGGAGATGCAAGGGAACAGCGAGCTCGTCCCACCCAGGTCTCCCCATTTCGTTCCTACCTGGGTAAATTAGGTAGGCAAGCACTGGCGCGGATGGGGGAGGAGCTTGCAGGTAGGTTCAATCATCGACGGGATTCGTGTGGCCGTCATTGTAGTTGTCGCCCTCTTTGATGAAGACTGCTCGGCCTCGTATCGCACTTTGGCGATCATGGGCCTAGCGATGGCAATTAGGTAGGTCGAGCATCGATGTCGCTACGCCAGCGACGCCCCCAGCAAAGTGACGTCAGTCAGGGCACCCCTCTCCCCTCCGAAGCTCCAATTGCTGGGGAGCCCCGGGGCAGCTCAGGTCGTGAGCATCGGCCACGGCCGGTCCTCGTAGCTTTGGTCGAGCGAGCACACTGCATTGCCTTTGGTCGCCGAAGATGACACCGGACCTCAAGCTTCATGGCCCCTTGGCAGAGCGCGTTCGAGGGGGGAGCTACCGTAGTCTATAATTAGGCTGATGGGGAGGTAGGTAGGCAGCTACTTATCTTAGCCCGTCGAGTGCGCCGGAAGCAGCGTTCAGCGTTCGAAAGACAGCGTTCGTTCACGCAACCCAGTCCCGCAGCTACCACCCTTCCGAACAAGCTTATTGCTCCGCACCTGCCGTTCATTGGCTACCCGAGCTTCGTGAAACGCTCCCCATCCTTGGTTTTCTTCCCCATGACATCGTGTCTGGTGATCCCTCGCGAGGCTCGGCCATTCTACCTCCTCCACCATCCCGTCGCCAGACCTGCTGAGCTCTGCTCTTAACAGCTACTGCCCGCGCCGCCTGCCTCACTTCGCCGTCCTCGAATGACGCTCCCCTGCCAGTCGCCGTAGCTTTATTATTCCTCAGCATACTCGTCGCGCCGCACCGCCATGTCTGGGGAAGAGGATGGCGGCAAGGCCTCGGGCCTCATGGATGACTTGAAAAGCCTCAAGGATAAGCTCCACAGCACGAAGCTCTACGACGCCAAGGTGCAGCTCATCCACAAAAAGTTGGTTCTGCCGTATGCTTCACTGCGAATGAGCCGTCTGGCCACTAACCACGCAACTTCACAGGCACCAGATAGGCAAGCTGGGCAATTTGGTGAGCCTCCTGTCCGCTACCGGCTGTAGCTACTCGTCAACCTAACATGTTGGGCCCTTAGTTCAACAGGAACCACCGCCACGACGAGGAGCATGAGCAGCGCTGCGACGACAAAAGAACCAAAATATGCCAGGAGCACCGCTTCGAGTCCTATTTCCCGGAGCGGGATGGCAATCTCATTAAATGGTACGTTGATGGCGTCGACTACTTCTGGGCCGTCTCGGTAGCCCTTGAGCAAGCAACCGAGTCCATCTACATTGCCGACTGGTGGCTCTCACCCGAGTTGTTCATGCGGCGGCCGCCCTACCACAAGCAGGATTACCGACTGGACCAGATCATCAAGCGGCGAGCCGAGGCGGGAGTCAAAATCTACGTCATTGTCTACAAGGAAGTCGAGGCCGCCTTGACCTGCAATTCGGTCCACACCAAGCGTGCCCTGCGAGATCTCTGTCCCGAGGGCTCCCCTGGGCACGGCAACATCAGTTTCATGAGACACCCGGATCACAATGTCTTCGAGAACGCCGCCGACATGACCATGTACTGGGCCCATCACGAAAAGTTCATTGTTATTGACTACGCCATGGCTTTCATCGGCGGCCTTGACCTTTGCTTCGGTCGATGGGATGCTCGGCAGCATCCGCTGTCCGATGTGCACCCCGAGGGCGTCTCCGAGGAAATCTGGCCGGGGCAGGACTTCAACAACAACCGCGTCATGGACTTCCAGAAGGTGCAGGACTGGGAGCAGAATGAGCTGAGCAAAGCCGAGTACGGCCGCATGCCCTGGCACGATGTTGCCATGGCCGTCATCGGGCCTTGTGTCTACGACATTGCCGAGCACTTCGTGCTGCGGTGGAACTTTATCAAGCGGGACAAGTACAAGCGTGATGAGCGATTCGACTGGATTGTGCTCGAAGGGCGCGACGGGGACGACGAGGACCTGGTTGGTGTACAACGCCCCAAGCATCCCGTTGGAGAATACATCACGCATCCACTCTCGCCACTGAGTACCAAGAATCTTGAAAACCGGGGAACGGTCCACGCCCAAGTTGTTCGATCGAGCGCCGACTGGTCCAGTGGAATCCTCAAAGAGCACTCTATCCAGAATGCCTACGCCGAGGTCATCCGGAATGCGGAGCATTACGTCTACATTGAGAACCAGTTCTTCATCACTGCCACGGGTGAAGAGCAATCTCCAATCTACAACACCATCGGAAAAGCCATCGTGGATGCGGTGGTTCGGGCAGGCAAGGCAGGCCGCAAGTTTCGCGTCATCATCATTATCCCGGCTATCCCTGGCTTCGCTGGCGACCTCCGAGACAATGCGGCATCAGGGACCAGAGCCATTATGGACTATCAATACAAGTCTATATGTCGCGGCGAGCATTCCATTTTCGAGCAGGTCAAGGCCCAAGGGGTAGATCCAACCGAGCACATCTTCTTTTTCAACCTCAGATCCTACGACCGCTTGAACAAGACACATGCCATCAGCGTGGCCGAGAAAAAGACGGGCATAAGCTACCAGCAGGTACAGCGAGCCGAGGCCGAGGAGATTATGGCCGAGGGAGTCCACGGTTACGAGGATGATAGCTCTGGCGACGACGATGCTCAGAACAAGAGGCACATTTTCAGGAGAAAGAAGGACAATGGGTCTGAAGAGGAGTCTGCATCTGAGGAACAGGCAAACAAGGACGCCCTTCGCGCCAAGGAAATATTTGACCAGGCGAAGCCCGACGAGAAGGTAGTGTCAGCCTCGACGGTCGCGCATCATGCCATGAGTGGACAGGGATCCCTGATGGACGAGCCATGGGATGACCACGCAGACCCAGAATCCGAGGTTCGAAACTGGATACAGGAAGAGTTGTACGTCCACGCCAAGCTGCTCATTGCCGATGACCGAGTCGTCATCTGCGGATCGAGCAACATCAACGATCGCAGCCAGTTGGGGGACCATGACAGCGAACTCAGCATAGTTATGGAGGACACCAAGAGGATTTCCAGCACCATGGACGGTCAGTCTTACGAGGCCGGCTACCATGCGGCGACCCTTAGACGATACCTGTGGCGAGAGCACATGGGCTTGCTCCCGCCGCAAGATATCGATGCCGAGAACGACATCAACGCTCAGCCTCCGAGCGTGAACCCCGAAAACAACATCTTCGACGAAGACGAGAGTTACAAGTTTGTCGAGGACCCCCTGAGCGATGAGCTCTGGTCCATGTGGACTGGCAACGCAGACAAAAACACCAAGTTGTTTCGACACTTGTTCCATGCGGACCCAGATGATCACAGTACGTACTCCTATCCTGTGCCCTGCGTTGTCTACCCACCTGTCTCGGATTAACATGCTCACGCGTCGCTGCAGTCAAAACATTTGAAGATTACGACAGATACCTACCTCCCCGAGGGGTCAAGGCCGGTCATATTTACGACCAGTTCATGCCACCTGAAGACGCTCGCGAAAAGCTCAGCCAGATCAAGGGTCACCTGGTCTGGATGCCGATGGCGTTCCTGGAGGAGGCTGAGATGGCTGAGAACGGCCTGCAGGTCAACTCTATCACGAAGAGCGTGTACACTTGAGAGCCGCCATGCTCAACAGGCATGTACGGAGCACGAAAATACCTGGGGAGGTGATGCGGCAATGATGCGTGCCGAGTACTCTGGCGCTAGATACTGTATGCGTTTCAATACGTCCAAGGCGATGGGTCAATGATAAGCAAGCGCGTTTGCGAAGTCTCGAAGCACACCAGAGTACGCATTTCGTAAAGCATGGCTCAGTCCCGCCCCAAATGAGAGCCAGGCACAAGTGAGGGAGACGCAAGTCATTCTGCTTTGTCGTGCTGGAAACATACTGATTTGATCTTGATGATTTGACGGCGGAGAAACTACTATCACCTAAAACCACCAAGGGACGGTCTTACAAGCGCCGAGCCTCAGCCAATCGCGCGACTGGGTCCAGCCAGTGCCTGGTCTAGGACGGTTTGTCACTTGCATAAGCGTCAGGGCAATTGGCTGTGGTGTCTCTCAGGGCTGAGACTGGCGGAGGGGCTGTAACTTGGAACTTGGAAACTAGATGGTTGGGTTCTAAGCGTCGCCCATCATCGCCCTCGAGGGCGAGAAGGCCACGATCTAGTTGATGCCGGACGACGTCACGGGACGCGGCAGTTGGCATCGCTTCTTCGTGTACATCGGCGATTCGCCAGGAAAGGAGGCCATGCCGGTAGACGTTAGAGAGAGGAAATGCTTCCACTGCTGCCGCCTCGAGAATACACCTTTGTGCCAAGGTCTGGCGTTCGTTAAGAGTACTTTGTACGTTAAGAGGCCTCAACGCGAGCAGGGTTCAGGAGCCGGGCCCATACTGAGAGACCGGCGACCTTGGAGAACCATGGAAACCCGCAACAAGGCATGCATTGATGTCAACATCTCTCAACATTCACTACTTTCGCTACGTATTCCTGGGCAGCAAAGACGACTGTAGGGTAAGGCCCGCAGACGGGGATGGCGCGAGGCAGGCAGCTCTGGAAATGGCCGCCAGGCACCGACGAATTGGGTGGGCCCGCAGGCGGGAGAGTGGGTGGCGGCAGCTCCCATCAGGCGGCAGCAGCGCGCTGGCGTCAGCTGCCAGCGTGTGCTGGAGCTTGTCGATGCAGCGTCCCGACCATCTGCAACAAGCTTCACACCACCATCCCACTGGCCATGCGCCGGGTCTAGCACACGGTCGAGCGTCGGTCCCCTCTGCCTCCTTGGCCAACTCGCCGCGAGTGCCTTGTTTCCTTCTGTCAAGTCGTATGAGCCGCGCCGCAGTCGTGCCCACGCCCACGTCCACGCCCACCACCACCCCTGCGTCATAGCGTCGCCGCCCAAGAAGCTCGCCTGCTGGATTGGACCCCGCTCCCCGGTGACGAGGAAGCCAGCCGAACCGACGACGGCCTTACGCGGCGACGCAACCCTTAACCGCCACGTCCTCGAAGCCATCGCCAGCCGCCGACAAGCACGACGCGCCGACGTCTGCCCTTGCAGGCCGCAGTTCCACCTCCCCTCCCGCGGGATACATGTCACTGGCTCCATCGAAGCAGCTGCACCTGGCCGCCTAAGAGGCGACCTCCCCCCACGTCTTGAGCTGCTCGCTTCCCTGACCGCGCCGGCGTCGACCAGAGCCCCGAGCAGCGCTGAACCGTACCGCACAGCGCTGTCTTCTGCCGTTACTGCTGCTGCTACCGCCGCCGCCGCCATCGCTGCATCCCTACATCGGGTTGGCCTCGCTGATACGTCAGCGTCGACGCCGCTCGCAACCGGCTGGCCGACTTGACGTCGCCTCGCCAGACCTGTCGACATCTGACCACGGTGCCAGCCCCCCTTTCGACAACGCAGCCCTGTCGTACAACAAGCCAAGATGACACAGTCGCCGATGATGTCGGTGCCGCTCAAGGCCACCAACGAAATCGACTGGATCGCGCCCTTGAAGGCCTACATCCGTGACACCTATGGCGACGACCCCGAGCGATACGCAGAGGAGTGTGCGACCCTCAACCGGCTGAGGCAGGACATGCGTGGCGCGGGCAAGGAGAGCACATCCGGCCGCGACATGCTATACCGCTACTATGGTCAGCTTGAGCTGCTGGACCTGCGGTTCCCCGTCGACGAGCAGCATATCAAGATATCCTTCACCTGGTACGTGCCGCGACCACTTGCTACCATCAAGCCGTGGCGCATGCTGACCACTCACTGCTTCCGTCCACCGCAGGTTCGACGCCTTCACCCACAAGCCCACGACGCAGTATTCTCTGGCCTTTGAGAAAGCCTCCGTTATTTTCAACATCTCTGCCGTCCTCTCCTGCCATGCTGCCTTCCAGAACCGGGCGGACGAGTCTGCCCTCAAGACCGCGTACCACTCCTTCCAAGCCTCCGCTGGCATGTTCACTTATATCAACGAGAACTTCCTCCACGCGCCGTCCTTTGATCTTAGCCGAGAGACCGTCAAGACCCTTATCCAAATAATGCTGGCGCAGGCCCAGGAGATATTCCTCGAGAAGCAGGTCATGGACCAGAAGAAGATTGGGCTATTGGCAAAGTTGGCGGCCCAGACGGGCTTTTCATACGGACAAGCCATTGAGGGCGTCCAGGAAAACGTCAACAAGGCCATCTTTGAGAAAGTCTGGTTGATGATGGTACAGGTGAGGGGCAAGCATTTGGTCGCTGCGTATCGAGCAGCTGCGGCGGCGTTGAACACCCTGAACTGACTTATGTGGCAAAGATCAAAACCAACTTGTTCAACTCCAAGGCGCAATATTACCAAGCGCTGGCCGACGATGAAGCCGGCGAACACGGCATTGCCGTGTCGCGACTCCAAATCGCCGAGACCCTGGCCAAGGAGGCCGAGAGAATGTCTAGAAACTTCCCGACATCGGTGCCGTCCAACTCCAATCTGAGCGCCGAGACCAGCGGTCTCCTGCAAGAGCACTCGAAGCGGCAGTGCTCGACTGTGCAAGACCGGCTCCGGGAAGCCCTGAAAGATAACGATTTCGTCTACCACCAAACGGTCCCCCCCGAGGCCAGCCTGCCAGCCATCCCCAAGCTTCCTGCGGCGAAGCCAATCCCCGTCAGCGAGCTTTATGCCGGCCAGGACGTGTCACGCATTACCGGACCAGACTTGTTTGGCAAGATCGTGCCCATGGCCGTCACTGAATCGGCAAGTCTGTACGACGAGGAGAAAGCCAAGCTTGTGCGAGCAGAGACGGAAAACGTGGACACGGCCAACGGCGAGATGGCTGCGAGCTTGGACTATTTGAGGCTGCCAGGAGCTCTGCAGGTATTGAAGGGTGGCTTCGATCAAGATGTTCTCCCGGATGAGGACTTCCGGCAATGGTGTGTCGATGTGGCCGATCACGAGAACCCCGGTGCTATCTTCGGCACTCTGCAGGCGGAAAAGGAGTCGATTGTTTCAACTCTGGACAAGAGCTCGAAGCAGCTCGACATGGAAGAGAGCGTCTGCGAGAAGATGCGGTCCAAATACGAGAACGAGTGGAGCCAGCAACCCAGCGCGCGGTTGACGACGACGTTGCGCGGAGA
Source organism: Tolypocladium tropicale (assembly GCA_024340005.1). Taxonomy (NCBI): domain Eukaryota; kingdom Fungi; phylum Ascomycota; class Sordariomycetes; order Hypocreales; family Ophiocordycipitaceae; genus Tolypocladium; species Tolypocladium tropicale. Next base: position 30,876 of record JALHBU010000045.1, on the reverse strand, counting down.
CATTCGAAACTATCGCGAGGCTCTGGAGGAAGCCATGAAGAGCGACAACCAGTTGGCGGCAAAGCTGCGCCAGAACGAGGCAGAGTTTGACGAGATGCGAGAAGCGGCACAGGGGGGCAAGGTCGACGAGCTTTTCCAGAAGGCTGTGGCCGCCGCGAAAGCAAGAGCCAGCAACATGGCAAGCCCCTCTGTTGCCGAACAGAACCTCCTCGATGCGGACTTTGGCGAGAGCGGCCCGAGCGTCGGAGATCAGATAGCCAAGGTGGAAGATATCCTCAAGAAGCTCAATTTAGTCAAGAGGGAACGAAACCAAGTATTGAAGGACCTCAAGGAAAAGGTACAGTGCCCGCCGACGCCGAGCTTCGAGGCGGCGAGTCCGCTAACTCGATTCAGGTCCACAACGACGACATCTCCCAAGTCCTCATCCTCAACAAGAAGTCGATATCGAATTACGAGACCCAACTGTTCGAGCAGGAGCTTGAAAAATTCAGACCGCATCAGAACCGGCTCCTGCAGGCCAATCACAAGCAGTCGGGCCTGATGAAGGAGCTGACGACGACATTCAACGCGCTCTTGCAGGACAAGCGGGTGCGTTCTGAGCAGAACAAGTACGAAAGCATCCAGCGCCAGCGATCGTCGGTGACCAGCAAGTACAAGCGGGCGTATCAGGAGTTTTTAGACCTCGAAGCCGGGCTGCAGAGCGCCAAGAACTGGTACTCGGAGATGAGGGAGACGGTGGGAAGCCTGGAGAAGAATGTCGAGACGTTTGTCAACAACCGAAGGTCGGAGGGGGCGCAGCTGCTCAACCAGATCGAGCAAGACCGGTCGATGACCAAGAACAGCCAAGCACAGCTGGAGCAGGAACGGATGCGAGGGCTGATGGAACGCATGTCGATGGAGCCGGCAAAGTCTCCTCCCCAGACGGCATCCGGGCGACCGACGCCGGCACCCCTCTTCCAGCCCGGCCAGGGGCCGCGGTACCCGCAGACCAACTTCCAGGGCCAATATCAAGTGCCAACGTCGCCGCCGCCTCACCCTCAGCAACAGCAGCAGCATGGGTATCCCGGTTACTCGAGTCCACCGCCTTCCAGTACATTTTCACAGCCGACATACAACCCCGGCCAGTACGGGCGAACGCCGGGTCCGACGTCGCCGCCACCAAACCAAACATCGTTCGGCATGAGCTCGACAAGAGGGCCGGTGTCGCCGCCCCCGACGCAGACGTCATTCGGACAAACTCACCAGACGCAACAGATGTACACGGGATATGGGTCGTCGCAAACGCAGCAACACGGGCAACAGGGAGGCTACGTCCCTCCGGGATTCGTGCCCCCTCCGCCGCCTCCAGGACCTCCGCCGTTGGGGCCGCAGCAGACGATCCACTACCCAACGCAGGGACACGAGTACTCCCAAAGCTCTCAGCCGCGATCGGCGCAGCCTCAGCAGCCTCATGATCCGTGGGCAGGGCTCAATGCGTGGAAATGATGAAGAATTTTAGTCGGATGAACGGTGACGAGGGGGGCGACGGTGAAGGGATGGCAGGAATGGAACCATTACACGACATCGGTGTGCTCTTCGCCTCGACTGTGTTTTCGGGAAAGGGACGAGAGAGTGAGTGTCATCGCTTTAGCGTACCGGGGCATGACGAGTTGGAAAGAAGGATGCTGCGCGAAGACTAGCAGGATAGCTGCGTTGCCCTTGGTTGAACGAAGCACCTTGCACACGATATCATCATTCATGGTGATTATACCTGTTAAATTACCAGCCAACTAGCCCTCTACTGCCGCCTTCCACCCATCCAGCAGCAACAGGGTATACTCTGTGTCTGGATGAGTTGGACCAAGTGTTTTTCGCTGAAGCTGAAGACAGTGCTCTGCCAAGCTTATGGCCTCCTCGTCGAGGCCCTGACGCCTCCAAGTGAAGGCAAGGTCGATCTCGCTGCTCAACGTATCGGGGTGCTCCTCGCCCAGCACCCTCTTGCGCGTCTCTAGTACTTGTAGTTCGAGTTCCTCGGCTTCCTTCCATCGTTCCTGACTCCGAAGCATCCGCGCTATATCCGCCATGCTTTTGAGCGTATTGGGGTGCTCCTTGCCTAGCATGCTCTTCCGCGTCTCTAGTACCTGTAACCCGAGCTTCTCAGCCTCCTTCCATCGTTCCTGACTCCAAAGCATCCACGCCCTATCCACTACGCTCTGGAGCGTATCAGGATGCTCCTCGCCCAGCACCCTCTTGCGCGTCTCGAGTACCTGTAATTCGAGTTCCTCGGCTTCCTTCCATCGTTCCTGACTCCAAAGCATCCACGCTGTATCCGCCATGCTTTTTAGCGTATCGGGGTGCTCCTTGCCTAGCATCCTCTTCCGCGTCTCTAGTACCTGTGACCCGAGCTCCTCGGCCTCCTCCAATCGTCCCTGTTTCAAAAGCGTCCACGCCCTATTCACTATACTCTGTAACGTTATAGGGTGCTCCTCCCCTAGCACCTTCTTGCGTGTCTCTACTACCTGTGACTCGAGCTCCTCAGCCTCCTTCAATCGTCCTAGCACCGGGAGCATTCTCGCCAAGATCGCCTTAGCGCCTACTGTATCAGAATGTTCCTCCCCTAGTGCCTTCTTGCGAGTCTCTAGTACTTGGAATAAGAGCTCCACTGCCTCGTCCCCTCGTCCCTGGTCCCTCACTATATACGCTAACTTCACCACACTACCTAGCGTATCGGGCTGCTCTTCGCCCAGTACTCTCTTGCGAGTCTCTAGTACCCGTAACTCAAGCTCCTCAGCCTCCGTCCATCGTGCCTGGGCCGCTAGAAAATGCGCTAAGATTTGTAAGCTACGTAGAGTGTCGGGGTGTTCCTCGCCTAGCACGCTCTCGCTAGCCGTGACAGCTTCCTCCAGGAGCTTCTTCGCGTCCTGCGGTTTTCCCTCGAAATGCAAGTACTTAGCTATTCGATGGAGTAGCGATGCCTTGATCGATATCGTTTCTTGAGACTGGATGGCCACGAGCCTCAACACAGCGTTCACATGCGGTAAATACGCGCGGCATACTGCGCGGTTTTCGAATATCCCGGAGGGGTATAAGTGCGATATGGTTAGCAAGGCGTCCGACTGAAACCGACTTGCCGTACCGCTGCCGACGAGCCATTTTCGCGTTACCAACTGGACCAGCCGATGCATGTCAAGGCTGCCACGCTCCTCCTCCGGCGCATCGAGGCTGCTGTCGCGCTCCTCTCGCGAGACGAGGCTGAACGCTTTCAGCAGCGCAATTGACTTGATCAACTGCAATGTACTACAGGGCCCCTCATCGCGTACGTGGGCATTGTAGTGCGACAGCAACGCAATAGGGATGCTCTGTCGGTCGAAAAAGCTCATGAGTGAGAGCAAACTGCTCGCCAACGGGTCTTGCTCCTGTATTTGACCAAATGACAACATCCACGTCAATGCCACCGCCCGTGGAGCATCCGAATCCCGGCCAACCGTCCCGAAGTCCTCGCTTAATAGGTCAACGGTGCTCTGGTTGCTCTCCCCGAACAGGGTGATATACTCCTCGACGGTGATGCTATTTTCTTGGATGAAGGCAGCTGCTTGGACGATGGCGAGCGGCAGGTGCTCTAGGAGAGAGGATAGCACTTGAAGCTTGCTGTCGGCGGCCTCGCGGCCACCCTTGTCGTCCTTGAACCACATCCGAAGCAGCTCGACCGCTTCATCACCCTCCATCTTGCGAACCTCTATGGCTTGGGTAGTCTTGCTCAGCCTTACAGCCACTCGCTTGTCCCTAGTTGTCACGAGCACTGCGCCGTCATCGCATTCGGGTATATGTTGTGCCAGATTTTCGCCGAATTGGGCGCCGCCGAGGAAGAGCTGCGCATCGTCGGCGTTGTCAATCACCATGAGCCACTTTCCATGTCCCCCTCTCCCAAGCCATGTTTTTACCAACGTCAGCACGTCTATCTCGGGATCATCGTGGCCAGGGATCTGGCACTCAATGGCAATTTCGGCGAAAGATTGACGAAATCGCTCAGCGTTGCTTGCGTGGACCCAGAAGATGGATACTTCCGGGCAAGTTTCTTTGAGCCAGTAGACGTATGCTAGCGCGCTCTGCGTCTTTCTGTAGTTGTTGATATATTTACTTGTAAGTCTTGTTCGTTTAGGAACCGGTATGACGGCAACATCTTCACCTACCCGACGCCACCAAGGCCATACAGCGGCACGACGGAATGCGACCCTGCGGCCTCTGACCGCGGATCAAAGCCTAGATGCTTCTTGAGCTCGGCTAGGATGTTTTCTCGTCCGACGAACCTTTTATTTTCCTTATATGGAATGATATCTGCAATACTTAGTTGAGCACAAAAGTCTCTGCGGTTGACTAACACTTTGTATTGGCGGCGCGCAGCCGTCGGCGCCCCGCCACCGCTCGTCGCGCGAGTCCCAGCAGCTTCCCGCAAGCTTGATCATACTCGGGATCATTGGGTCTAAACTTGACCATATCCGAATGTGACCGTGGGATGGCACAAGTATGCTCGTCTCCGCTCTCCCAGCTACGGCAATGCGTCGCCGAGTCTTTAGTGACCAGTACAGCCGGTGGTCCTGACATGGTCCAGTTGCCACGCTCGTCCTGCACCAGTCAGTGAGTTTCGATGATACTATGAATAAAGCTGCGGCAGACCTTCGTAGCCGTCGGCGAGTTGACAGTCTCGTAGAAGCAGAAAACCTCGGATTCGCCCTCACCACCGAGCGCGTCGTGAAAGTCCCGCCGCTGCATGCGTAGGACCTGCGTATGGATGTGACTGAGAGATTGGACGAGGAACAGGTTCGGCCCACCTCCAACCATGGGAATTAATGAGCTGATATCCATGCCACCATGGGGAACGCCGAAGAAGACGATCCCATAGACGGCTTGCCTGATCTTCTCTTCTTCTTCGTTTTTCGACCTTGCTAGCGAAATGAGCATCTGCGAAACATATTAGCTGAGAGAGGACAATGACACTAAGAGCGTGGTCAGATCACCTGCTTCACAATGAGGCCTCCTAAGCTGTGGGCGATGAAAATGATGGGCCTTATTAGTGGAGCTGAGGTTAGCGGAAGGAGGCTATTGCGGAACGACGTTGCCAAATCGTCTATATCCTGAAAGCTCTGGCTCCCCGCGACCGCCGACTCGTATCCGTATATCATGATTCGCGCCATCGGCCGTTTGGTGACTTGGCCCTTTAGATCCTGAGGCAGAGCATCCCGCAGCCACATGTGCTCTCCGCCCTTTTCCTTGAAGGACCCAAACGCATGGCCCCCGAGGCCGGAGATGGCAATCACGCTGGGCCGATTAGCCATGATGCACCGTCACCAGGGAAAGCGTCCTTACAATCTCATGGTCCTTTTCAGGGGGCACAAAAAGCGTCGTGACGCCGATAAAGTCAGCATCTAGAGTAATGGACTGGCCGATGGTGGAATCCTCCTTCGGCGAGGCGCTTGGTAAACGCAAGCTCCGTGACCTGGGCGCTGCATTGCGATAGAGTACCGTGCCCGATGACGATCTGCCATGAATCTCTTGCGCGAGCGATTTGACTGTTGCAACCGAGTTGCCCTGGGATAGGAGGGCCTCCAAGCTGGCAGAGTCCCATTCGTGAGGTACACCTCGAATGCGGAACGTGATATAAGACTTGGCTTGCCTTTCTCCCACAGACGCGGGCCGTACGCTGGTGGCTTTGTACCAGCCTAGCCATCGATGACCCGCGAAGAGAATGGATATTATGGCGACCAGACAGAGAAGAAGGAGCTGGCTACCGTCTAAGAGACCCATGGCAGGCACTGGGAGCAACGAGATGTTCCCCGGGTTGCGGTCTCTAGCCCGATCTATTTGAGCTGCGTAGGCTTCGTGTGTTATAGCATCCGGTTATGAGATGGTTTTGACATTGTGGATGAAAATAGGTAGGGGGAATCAATTGATTGTGAGGCTGGACGTCTCGACGACGACAGGCATAAGACGGCGGCTCGTGCCATGCCCGTCCCCCGCCGCGGCGAAGGCGTTGGCTGGCGCGCAGTCAGCGGGGAACCTTGTCCAATTGCTCTGCGGCTGACGCCCGCTCTGCCAATCGTCGTCGCCATCTGCGCTGTCAAAGACTCTGTCGATGAAGAATGAAGCGCCAATCCAATGGAGGCAAGGCATCTTGCCCCCCTTGTTAGTGTGAGTGCTGCACAGCGGGCTATGCACAGCTGAAGTGCTTATATCTGGCGGCTGTCCACCTATGACCCGCGACAAAACCAACGCTTTCTAGGAGACGAGCATGCCGTTCAGCTCGAGGCAAACATCAACGTAGCGCATCCATGAAGAAATACTAAACGAAGGATAGCAGCTGCTAAAAATGGGTAAGTGTATCACACGAGAATGCGAACGTGGAGGGCTTGGGCTCGGCGCGCCAGAATCTCCATTCTCCTACGCGGCCTTGATCTCTCACGCGGACATCATCCGTATCGCCTAGGCGTCAAATCAAAGCACATGCCTTACTATCCCAAACCTTTCCATCTTAGGTAGCATATGGAAAAGAGCACTCTTGTTGACAGCCTTGTAGGCTTGTGTAGTCACTTCAAGCCCGCTAGGCCCGATTAGGTCGCTGGAGGCTCTGTAATTGCCATGGACGGCGAGGACGCGAAGCTCGTCGGCAGGTACATTTTCCCGTCGGCTCGTTAGAGTGGGTACCTTGCCTGACCAAGCTGGTGACGTCCACTATTGCGACCATTTACAGTAGAGGTTCGGCCCCCCGCCATCCATGGATCCCCTTTGCCCCGAGGCGCGGCGCCAACGGACCCCCGCTGAAGAGGCCGGCAACGCCCCCATCGCCCCGTACAGGCCCGCGGGAGGCGTCTGTGCTCTGGCGAGTGACGACAGCGCCAATTGCAAGCCCGTGGGGTCCTATCATCGGACCCGTGCAATTCCCCTCGGCGCGGAGACTCAACTCACTCCTCACTCAACTCACGCGCAGACGAAAGCCACTCTTGTCGGCTGGTTGAAGCAGGCTGACAGCTCATGAGCCATCTACGGAGCTGAATTGTCATTTCGAAAGCTCATCCCCTGCACCGGGACGCCGGTAGCAAAGACGCACACGCAATAGCCGCGGCTCGTCATCGACGACCTCGGGTGAGAGGAAGCGCCAGCAACCATGGCTCTGTCGGGAGAAGAGGTCGCCGAGCACAACGACGCAAAGTCGTGCTGGGTCATCATCCATGTAAGCATCTTTGCTTCACCCCCACGACTCTTGTCGCCGGCACTGACAGTCCGCTTCGCCAGGGTAACGCCTACGATGTTACCGACTTCTTGCCAGGTAGGTCTAACCACCAATGTACCGTCTCTCTTAAAGTCCTCGTTGCTGATGCGATCCTGCGACAGAGCACCCCGGTGGCCAGAAGATCATCTTGAAATATGCCGTACGTCATGTCTAATTCTACTCTTCGCGGGCACCGAATCGCTGATCCCCCCCACCAGGGTAAAGATGCAACGGAAGAGTTCGACCCCATCCATCCCCCGGACACGCTCGACAAGTATCTCGACACGTCCAAGCACATGGGGCCCGTCGACATGGACACCGTCGCCAAGGAGGCCAAGGAAGAAGACCCCGAGGAGGCGGAGAGGCAGGACCGCATAGCGCAGAAGCCCCTGCTCTCGCAATGCTACAACCTCTTCGACTTTGAGGCCGTGGCGCGCAGGGTCATGAAGCGCTCTGCTTGGGGGTACTACTCGAGTGCCGCCGACGACGAAATCGTAAGCCCGCGCTGCCCCTTCATCGACGCCGAGGGCATCAACCGCTGACGTTGGCCTACTGTAGACGATGCGAGAGAACCACAACGCCCTCCACCGCATCTGGTTTCGCCCCCAGATCCTCGTCGATGTCGAAAAGGTCGACTTCAGCACCACCATGCTCGGCACCAAGTGCTCCGCGCCCTTCTACGTGACGGCCACGGCGCTCGGCAAGCTGGGCAACCCCGAGGGCGAGGTGGTACTGACGCGCGCCGCCAAGACGCACAACGTCATCCAGATGATCCCCACGCTGGCCTCGTGCTCCTTTGACGAGATCTGCGACGCCAGGCAGGGCGACCAGATCCAGTGGATGCAGCTCTACGTCAACAAGGATCGCGAGATCACCCGCAAGATCGTCCAGCACGCCGAGCGCCGCGGCTGCAAGGGCCTCTTCATCACCGTCGACGCGCCCCAGCTGGGCCGTCGCGAAAAGGACATGCGCAGCAAGTTCACCGACAAGGGCAGCAACGTCCAGTCGGGGCACGACACGGACACGAGCCAGGGCGCCGCGCGTGCCATCTCGAGCTTCATTGACCCCTCGCTCAGCTGGAAGGACGTGCCTTGGTTCCGCAGCATCACCAAGATGCCCATCATCCTCAAGGGCGTTCAGCGCGTCGAGGACGTTCTCCGTGCTGTCGAGGCCGGTGTCCAAGGTGTCGTGCTGTCCAACCACGGCGGCCGCCAGCTCGACTTTGCCCGCTCCGGCGTCGAGGTCCTCGCCGAGACCATGCCCATCCTGCGCGAGCGCGGCCTGCTCGGCGGCGGCTTCGAGGTCTTCGTCGACGGCGGCTTCCGCCGCGCCAGCGACATCCTCAAGGCCCTGTGCCTCGGCGCCACCGGCGTCGGCATCGGCCGCCCCTTTCTCTACGCCATGAGCGCCTACGGCCAGGACGGCGTCGAGCGCGCCATGCAGCTGCTCAAGGACGAGATGGAGATGAACATGCGCCTCATCGGCTGCGCCAACATCAAGGACCTCCACCCGGGCCTCGTCGACACGCGGGGTCTGTTTATTCACTCCAACGGCACGCCCATGGATTCCTTGTCGTCGACCGTCTACGACCCCTTGGTCGTGCCGCAGCAGCGGCCTAAGGCGAAGTTGTGAGGATGGAAGCTCCCCTGTGAGTAAGCGTTGGAATGTACATGCTTCCTGTAGAATACGGCGGGCGTTCTGCGCCGCACTACCGACGTGCGAGTCGAAACAGAGACAGAGCTTTAAGCGTCATACAGATCGTGATCGTTCATTTGACCTCTGCCTATGCCTACGTGCCCTGGCTATGTGCTTATGCTAACCCCTACAGCGCGCGCATGAACTCCTTGAGCGAAATTGGTTTCCTCACCGCGTTGTTCAGGCCTTCGTGGAAGGTAACCCAAACCTTGCGCGCCTCCCTTCTCGCCCTCTTCTCCGCGCTGTTCCTGTCCAGCTCGCTGAGCGGCTTGGCCTCGATGACGCGCCCGAAAAAGTCCCTCTTGACCAGGGCGCCGTCCTTGGCCCCCTCGACCGCGCGCCTCGTCAGGTTCTCCTTGTCGTCCGCGGGGGTCAGGGGCAACGCGAGAGCCAGCGGGTGCTGAGATGAGCTGCTGCCGGCCTGGAAGCGGGCCTGCCGCGCCGTCGACTCGCGCTGGGCGATGGTCAGCCGGAGCTCCTGGTCGAGGACCTGGCGGACGGCGTAGCGCGCGGGGGCCTGCGAGGCGGAGAGGAGGGAGGAGCCGGTCTCAAAGGTCGACAATGCGTCGAGATCGCTGTACCAAGGTTAGAAAGAAGGGAGCTGGCCAAATAGTTTCAAGGGGAAGGGGTTTTGGGGCTACTCACGGGTCCATGCGGTAGACGAACTGCGGTCCTCGGCTTGACAACCCATCGCCCTCGATCTTGCCCTTCAGCAGCGCAATGCCGACGTCGGCGAGCACCGCCGAGGCTCGTCGCACCATGGCCCGCTCGCTCTCCTTGCGCACGCTGGCCATGGACCCCTGGCTGCCGCCGACGACGACGGGCTTGACGTCCGGTGAGACGATGCGCACCAGGTAGGGCAGGAACTCGGCTGCCACATCCTCGGCGCTGCGGAACGAGCGCACCAGCGACGGGCTGAGCTGTTCGTGCAGGGCCTGGAGCAGTGCACGGTTCTCTTTCTCCGCCTCACGGGCCTGGTAGTCGGCGCGCGGGCCGGAAAAGGGTAGTGGCGGAGTGTCGTCGTCGGCCCCGGCAGCGGCCCCGGCAGCACCCCACCGCTTCTCGAAGCCGCCAAAGTGCTTCTTCGGCGAGGCGAACAGGTGATGGCAAGCAAGGACAGGCTGGCATAGGTACGGCGCCAGTTCCCAGTCTTGACTGGTGTAGAGCCGCGACTGGCACAGGTCGTGGAAGTGCAGCCAGTCGTACGCCTGGTTCGGCTTTGCGAGGTAGATGTCGTCGTTAAACTCGCGGTTGGGATACTCGGCGAAGACCTCCGTCACAATGCTGCCGATCTCTCCGCTCGAGTTGACCATGTCGGCAAGTCGCTCCATCGCGTACTTCTTCTGCTGCTCTCCAAAACCGAGCTCCGCCTTGGGCTGCTCGTGCTTGGTCTTGGACTGCGACAGATCCATGGCTTGCTTCGGGAATCCTCCTCCCTCTTGGAAGAGACGGTTGACGATGTCCTTGACGCTTCCTCTGCCGAGACCCCGCGCTCCAGCTGCGCTGCTAGCCAGGTCGTGGATTATGTTGCGCTCGATCCATTGTCTCGTGAGCATGCAGCTGCCGCCCGCGGTCGATGACCTGAACCGGCCAGCTACCCACTCTCCCACCACCATGATGCCGCGCAGATCACCCTCCACGGTGCTCTCTGCAGCTCGTTTTGCATCGATGCCACTCCTCATGCCCCAGGCCGCTTCGCACAGCTTCCTTGCTGCGTCCTTCTCGCAGGGGATGCCTTCCTTCTCAAACACGCTCTTGAGCCGGCCGACCACGGCATCTATCGAGGGCCGTCCGATGTGGATGATCTCGGCTAGATTCGACTGCCGGAGTGGCCGCAGGGACGGGTGATACACATCGTTGCAGACGAGAATGAGGGGCCGCATGAGCCTGAAATCATCGCCTTTCTTCTTCTTTTTCCGGTTGTTGTCTGCCGTCGGATTCGCCACCGCAGATGCATTCGCCTGATCAACGAGGACTAGATCCATCAGAGCTCTGATGAAGCCTCCCTCACCGGATGCTCCTGAGCCGGTCACAACGCCGTCCACCTCATCTACCACCACGCAGACAGGCTTGGCCGTCTTGTGGGAGGCTTTGCCATCTTTAGCATTTGTGACGGTCTTGACGCTTTCTGTTCCAAGGCTGGTGCGGATGCGGCTCTTCACAACATCGCGGCTGCGGTCGTCGCTTGCATTGATCTCGAGAACCTCGTAACCGGCTTGCTTGGCACATACGTGGGCTAGCGTGGTCTTCCCCAACCCCGGGGGTCCCGTGAGCATTAGTATTTTGCGATGGGGTTTCTCCTCCTCGGGCTGTTGGTTCATCCCAGGTCGTCGAGCAATGACTGGCTTCGGCTTCGCTGCGCCTGGAAACACGACTGGGTCCCAACGCTTAAGCCACCGCAGTACCAGCCGATTCGTACCGTCGTCGCCACAAAGATCCATGAAGTTTCGAGCGCGATACTTTTCAGTCCATAGCAGTGTCCTCTTGGTCTTCTTGGTCGCGGCCAGCGGAGGCTCGACGGACGGGACAGGTATGTCCTGTTGCGCCCGTAGCTGTTGCTCACTCGCAAGTTGCTTGGTAGCGTCGTCGACAAGCTTGTGAATCTCGATACCGTAGTAGCTCCGCTCCGCTCTGCCCTCTTTCGTCTTGGAGCGCGCTGCTACTATGGACTTGTAAGAAATGGCCTGGCTCACACTTCGTTCCTTGATTGTTAGCGTCTTGCCCGCGCAGTTTCGCAATGCGTAGCTGCGAGGCACATTGGCGCCGGGAACGGGACCGTAAAACAGGGGCCGTTGACTGTTCCAGGCTGAAAGAAACGGCAACGAGTTTGAAGTCGATGGCTTGTCGTTAGACTGATCTTGTCCCGCATCGATCTCGGCTGACGTCCGCTCAATGTGATCGTGTGTTGCTCCGACGCTCGCATCACAAGATTCCGCCCGAGTCTCTGCAGGGCTCTGCAGCATGCGCTTTTTGGCTACGTGCCCAGCATCCTGAGCGCGGTCGTCCTCCGAGTCGTCGTCATCGAGAACAAATGGCCCATTGACGCGGGGCTTGGGCTTTGGCTGGTCCTGGTCGTGCGGCGCGCGACGCTTGGGAGACTTGGGAGACGAGCTCGTGGGAAGCGCGTGGGGCGCGGACGTGGACAGCATTGTCGGCTCTGTGCATTCGCAAGACGGAGCAAGCGTCAAACAGCCTTCGCCGCGAGAGAATTTGGTCGGTCACATGGAGTCGTGAATGTTGAGCGATCAGTGACCACCAAATGTCGACGAGACGCGTCCAGGCCACTGAGACGCGTTCAGTGCCGGCCGGACCCACCGACTGCCGACTAGCGCCAGCAGCAGACGCTCGACGGCCGCTGGCCAATGGGGTGCCGTCGGAGCGGCTGCGGGTAAATCCGTCCGGGCGAGCTGGACTGCGCCAAAATTTCGGACAACGGACGACTGCTCCGTACGTGATCCTGCAGTGCACCACCATCAAGCGCAGCAGCTTCCGCTCACGGAGGCACGGTCCGTCAAGATGCGCAAGCCGTACAGGTTCTACAGTCTCAATCGGCCGGTAAGTCACCCTCAGCCCCATGTACTGCGGCGCGATGCCGGCAACCCGACGCCTGACGGCTCTATCGCGTGGCCTGAGCCATGAGCATCGCTGACCAGCATTGTGCGCAGAAACTGCGCCAATCATGGAACAAGTACAACCTCTACAACATCTACCGCAACGTTGGGCGCGAGCCTCAGATTAGGGGAACGCCGACGTTCTTCCAGCAGAAATGGGCAGCCAAGGCGAAAACGAGGGCCTACCACGGCGAGCACATCCCCGAGAAGAAATGGGTGCGCCAATTCTCCCGCCGACTCCTGTCCGCTGTCGACTTGCCCCCGCAATACCTCGCGGCCAACGATGGCTCCGAACAAGCTGCCGGCCGTGGTTCTGGCTTGTCGACCTCTAACCTGACGGCCGAATCATACTCGAAAGTCCCCCAGTTCAGCACGCAGGAGAAGTCGAGGCGGAGGCCACCACCCTTCGGGGACGTCAACAAATTGCTGTCCGACCAGTTCACCAACATGACCCCGTACATGCAAATGACATTTGCGCCATTGGAGCGGAGGCTGGACACGGCAGTCTTCCGAGCCCTCTTCGCCAGCAGTGTTCGTCAGGCGCGCCAGTTTGTCATCCACGGTGCTGTCAAGGTCAATGGCAAGAAGGTATGTCCTCGCGGCGTTCTACGCAAAGCCCGGCGATTAACTCACACACACGGCAGATGATCCACCCATCCTACCAGCTGAACCCTGGCGACATGTTCCAGGTGGACGTTGAGAAGGTCTTGTACGGCACTGGGCAGCAGAAGAAGGCAGAAGGAGACAAGCGCCTGCGCGAGAACCTCGAGTCGCGGAAAACCAAGGCCAATGCGCTGTACCAGCAGGCCGCAGAACCTGCTGCAACGGAGGAGGCCGCTGGAGAAAATGCCACCGCTGAGGCTGAGGAAGGAGGAGAGAAGGCCAGCTCCCATGAGGAGGTAGACCAGGCTGAGGTGACCGCGAGCGAAGGCTCTGCCACCACAGGAGCTGGAGAACTGGGCCCGGAAGAGACGTGGAAGCGAAACAACAGAGCGCTTAAGTTCCTGCTTAAGGATGTCAAGAAGATGCTGCAGAACAACCCCAAAGAGCTTACGGCCAAGGAAAAGAAGCAGCTCCGGCTGTTCAGAGCCGACGCCAAACGCTTCCTGTCGCATCCCGAGGAGAGCGAGCTGGATGCCCAGGAGCTGATGGACGAGCTGCAGCTGCAAATGAAGAGCCACGAGATGATGCGGGAGAGCTTCGAGAAGCTCTCGCTCAAGCGGGACGAGGCAGCGCAGGCCGTTGAGGAGCAAGAGTCGGAGCAACAACACAACAGGCAACGCGAGACGGACAAGGGCCTCGAGGGCCTGTCGGAGGAGCAGAAGGAAAAGGCCATGCGCATCATGGGAGCCTCTCAGCTGTCGAGGGACGAAATGCGAAAGCTGGGCAGGCTGCTCAGGTACGACGAGGAGAATCCGATCGACGACAGCAAGCCGTACGCCACACCTTGGCGGCCACGACCCTTCATGTCGGCCTTTGCCTTCATCCCTCGATACCTCGAAGTCAACCCCAACATCTGCGCCGCGGTGTACCTCCGCCACCCTGTCGCGAGAAAGGGCATGGCCGAAGTGCCAACGCCGTTCAGCTACCTGACGAATCAGCTGACCCACAACTGGTATCTGGAGCGCGGTTAAGGATGGAGACGTGTGGTCTGTATGTACGCTGTGGGAGACGAGCTAGGGAGGGGCCAGCTGGGTGCCGGAAATGCACCCCAGCGACTCTCCCCGTGTAATATAAAAAAGATATCGTGTACTAGACTTTGCGTCAATCGATTTGCCAAAGAAGGAAGCCGTGCGTTGTTTTCGATGTCGGAGCCGGACGGGACGCGGTGAGACGGACCCAGGCTGGACACTACCTACGAATACGAGGGATCTCCTGGAACCGCTGCGACCAATACGAGGAGGATTCAACGGCTCCTTTGTCGAGCCACGGGAACTACAACGGGGTGGCGACGCGGAACACGGCAGTCTACGTGCACTTTGCAGCGAATGCGTCTAGGTGACTGATGCTCAGCCACCGCACACCCAAGTCTATATCAACGGCGTTCATGAGGCGCGTCACGGTCGTCGGGACAGACTGTACACGATGCGACGTTGCGACATTGCTGACTGCTCTTGCTCGGCTGACCCAAAACCGGGACGGACGGAGATCGGGCGATGTTGGCTGACCGGCCGGCCGGCCCACCTCGGATAATCGAGCAGAGAATGGTTACGGCGTGCTCGGTGCGAAACAAGGCAAGCAAGCAAGGTATCAGGCCGTCGGGTGGCGACCACTTGCACATGTAGAAGAGACACTTGCAGACCTGGCACGCCGGGTCAGGTCCTCACAACTCTGTCAAGCCTACAGCCGTCTGTCATTGTGATATGCCTACTCCGTAACTTGGTACTGCGCGCTGTTCCGCCACGCGGGCCGACTCGGAGCGTCGCCGCATCGCCGTGGTTCCATACCTACCTTGCCCCCGACGCTGCCGCGAGTGCCATAGGTCCGCCAGCCCGCTGCAAGGGGGAATGAGCCCGTCCCCCAATCCTCCCGCCGTCGTGCCTGCCGGCCTCGCTGGGGTTCCAGTTTGACCGGCCGCCGCCGGCAGCAGGTCCTGCCCGGCTGCCCATTCCTTCCGCAGCGCCTACTGCATGCCTCCGGCTCCCCTCCCTTCTTAGGTTCTCACCTCCGTCCCCATCCCGCCACACATGGTCTTGTCGCAGGGCCTTTCTCGTCGACAGCCGTCCCATTCCCTGCCGTTGCCACCCGCCGCTTGCTCGCTGCGGATGCGGAGTGCCTACTCCGAACATCCGAACCGAGTGCCTCCTCGTACCGGCGGCCTACGGGAGCTACCTTGCCTAGGTAATAATAATAAGCGTCGCTGGGCCTCGACCACGGTTCCTAGACGAGCGCAGTGGACACTAATCGGGGCCAATCCCCACGCTATACTCGCACCGCAATGCCGCCGCGCGACGTATTGGGCACGGCAAGCCACACGTTATGCCTGAAAATGCGCCCGCGACATCGCTCATCCGTACCGTCAGCTCCGAGCAAATCTACATCCGTCGACTCATCCCGCTCACGCGCCGTTAGCAAAGTGCAGCTGTCTCACCCGTTGAAAACCCCCTCTTCCTGCTTCAGCCTGCCGTCGCGTCTACGAGTCATTGGCAAACTGTTGATGATCTGATGAGGCTCGCGCCCTGCTTCCCGCGCCTGAGCTGCGTTATCCTGCGGGTCAATCCTCAAAAGCATTCGTCAGCAGCCTACATCCGCAGCCACTCTTCGGCACCGACTCAATGACGGAGCCAACCAAGCGAGTCCGTAGCGACTCGCTTGCTATCCCGCAGGATGTGAAGCCCGTTGGTTCGAGCCTGGCCGATAGCAGCTCCGCGGAACACCGCCCCCATGGCCAGCCGGGTCAGGCCGCGGTCAAGGCGTCGTCTTGGGAGCCCTCAGCACCGCAGGATATCGCTGCTGCTCGCGGTGCTTCCACCACCGTCGCCCCGTCTGGCACCAAGAAGACGGCGCGTCGAAGAGCCGAATCTTCAAGTCAGAAGAGACGTTGCATCAGTACCGCGTGCATCGCTTGCCGGAAGCGCAAGTCCAAGTGCGATGGCGCATTGCCCAGTTGTGCCGCATGCGCCAGCGTGTACGGCACCGAGTGCATCTACGATCCCAACTCGGACCACCGCCGCAAGGGCGTCTATCGTGAAAAGGCAGACAGCATGAAGGCTCGCACTTCTACTTTGCAGATCCTGGTCGGGGCCATCCTCAATGCCGCCGAGGATGATGTGCCAGCTATAGTCAGCAAGATACGCACCTGTGACAACCTCGACAGTGTGGCACAGCAGATCATCAACTCAGCACCGGAAAGCGGTGTGACCACCCCTGAACGGAGGGATGAAGATTACTCTGCCGCCCTCTTGCCCGTTCATGGAGAGAACGAACTGGCTGGGAAGATGGGCGAGCTTAGGCTCGAAAACGGCTCTGTCCGCTTCATTGGCGGCACCTCGCACCTCATCTATCATGGCGACCCAACGGACGACCTGGACGTCGAGAGTAGCTTTGAGCAGTACCCTTCGACCGACAACCCCGTTACCTCTTGGACGCGCGTTACCACCGATGCCAGCCTTGTCACCCATCTCATCAACATGTATTTCACTTACCACTATGCCTACTTTACCACCCTATCCAAGAAGCTTTTTTGGCGCGACTTCCTGAAAGGCAGGACTGGCCTGGAGCGCGGCACAACGGCTCACTGCTCTCCCTTGCTGGTGAATGCCATGCTGGCGCTAGGCTGCCACTTCACGGATGTTCCTGGTGCGTACGGCACCCCTGGAGATAGTAGGACCAAGGGCGATCATTTTTTCGCCGAGGCAAAGCGTCTGATCCTGGCCAACGACGAGTTCGCAAAGCCGCGACTCGTCACCGTCCAGGCTTTGGCGCTCATGTCGGTCCGCGAAGCTGGCTGCGCTCGCGAGGCCAAGGGCTGGGTGTACAGTGGCATGAGTTTCCGCATGGCTCAGGACATCGGCCTTAACCTCGAAGCCAGCGGGACGGCAAGGCAGCGCATGAGTGACGAGGAGATTGACGCCAGAAAAGTCACTTTCTGGGGATGCTTCCTCTTCGACAAGTGCTGGTCCAACTACCTGGGCAGGCTGCCTCAACTACCCAGAAGTTCTTCCAATGTCTCAAAGCTCGATGTATTTCCCGACGAGGACGCCGCCATATGGTCTCCTCTTACTGACAAGGGCTACGATAATGCATACGAACAGCCGTGGAGAACCCGGGCGGCAGCCTTACGACTCTCGACACTGTCTGAGATTAGCAGTGACCTTCTCATCTTCTTTTATCACCCAAATCACATCGGCAGGTCTCGCGGGAAGTCTGCTGAGTTGAAGATGCTCAGTGAGATTCATCAGCGGCTGGAGGAGTGGCGCAAGGAGCTGCCCAACGAGTTTGAGCCCAGAGAGGGACAGTTGCCCAATGTGATTCTTATGCAGTAAGCTGCCTACCCCACGGAGAGTGGTAGAGAGTGGTTCTAGGATGCAGCTAACGACGACCAGCATGTTCTTTCATCTCCAGTACATTCATCTCTTCAGGCCCTTCTTGAAGTACATCCCATCTGCTTCACCGCTCCCTACCCACGTCTCCCCGCGGCGGATATGTACGGTCAACGCTGGGGCCATTTCCAAGCTCATGCGACTCTACAAGAAGACTTACAACCTGCGGCAAATTTGCAACATCGCCGTGTACATGCTCCATAGCGCCTGCACAATCCACCTGCTCAACCTGCCCGAGAAGAGCGCCCGGCGGGACATCATCCACGGGGTCAGGCAATTGGAAGAAATTGCCGAAGATTGGCTGTGTGCCCGTCGTACTCTGAGTATCCTCAGCGTTCTTGCGAGGAAATGGAGATGCGAGCTTCCCGAGGAGGCCGCCTTTGTCCTTCGGCGGACAGATGAGAAGTACGACTTCTTCAGCACTTCTGACATCCCTTCCCCGGCGTCGAGTCCACATACATCACCAATGATATCAGACGACGGTTCACAGAGAGAATACAGCCCCTTAAGTCACTACGCCCAAACTCACCTTAATCATCTCACACCCCCTGCCACGTCTATCGATGACCGAATGTCGATAGAGACGCCACCACAGATGATCACCAGCGACCCGCGTCCCCCCCAACAACAACAGATAACAGCAGCACTCCAGCAGAACATGCCATTCGACACGGTCCAAGTGGATGTCGGCCCTGATATGTTGGAAGCGTGGGCGAGTCAAGAGTTCAGTGCGCCAGCGCCAGACTTCGATTCATCATTTCTTGCAGTCGATGTCAACGGCATCGCGGCAACCGATGGCAACAGCCAATCTTGCGCTATACAGGTTCCACCTGCTGGCCGTGGGGTCAACATCAGCGGCCAGCACTGGATCCTCAACGACAGCGCGAGATGGCATCAAAACTTCGAGGGATGGGGTACCGGCGGAGGCCTACCACCCGATTCCATCGTCATCTTCGGTCAAAACCAGAACAATAGCATCCAGAATAATTCAAATGGCACCAATGAGCGTGCTTCAATTGGCTTGGAGGGCCTCGCTGCATCGTTGGGCGGCGAAGGTTGGCTACCAGGCTTGGATTGATCAACTTTACGAACATGACGCGACAACGGAATTCATCCGGCAAGCTACTCCTTTCTGTCTGTGTTCTCGACAACCCTCTCCTCTTTACCATGGGCGTTTGGTGGTTAAAGGGATTTCTACTGAGCCGATCAATGACTTCATGGCGGAGGTTATCTCCGCCAACTTGAGGCTCCGAATTCGGAATCTTCCAAAATCACGCCCACTCATCTTTGCACCAGCGGTGACGGCAATGCACTCAGTTTGTTTCGAAGAGAGCGGGTCGTATAGCGAGTTCTGCTTTTGTACAGGTCGTCTTGTCATGCGCCACCTATCCGCTATAGCTGAGGAATACGCCACAGCCTGGCGGGCACCAAAAAAGCGTAGGCGGTACTGGGTATATTTTGACTTGTCCTTTCAACTCACAAGTTCGCGATCCAGTATTATGACGGAGATAGGTCGGAAACAAATGGCCAAGCGCGGCAGGAGCAACATGCCCAGATCGAAGGCCGGCTTATGCCGCCGTGATGCCGCTAGGCGGCGTTGGAAGTCTCCACGGAGTGGGCTGTGGGACGGAAGGCGTTCCCAACAGACTAATTTAATGTCTTGATTACTGAAACCACCCTCTGGCAAGTCCCGCCAAAGAAGCGAGGGATCTGCAGCGGGGTTGACGGAGATGGTTGTGGAGATTCTCATGAAGGCATTCGCAAGCTAGTGTCTGCTTGAAGAGGCTCGATGTTGGTAAACGTTTACGCACGGTCAAGGAATATACCGTGGCGAACTCCAGGTGGAAAGGGCGGGAATTTTCGGAACGCGCCGTGGGTTGTTTGATGAGCTTGCACAACAGTCTCTGGCGCTACTTAAGCCGTACACCGGAGGCCATATACTGTTGCCGCCAAAACGCGCTCTCCGTAGGATGACATTTACAGACGGCGGCGAGACAATGGCGAGATGCAACTTCGCCTGGCATAAAGGCGAAGAGGTAGATAGAAACGCTGCTCCTGTAGCGTGTAGCAGATGGGCAAATATAAGAAAAGCCCTATTCTCCTCTCACTCGCTGTGGTTTTGTTTTCCATCTCGGCGTGCAGAAGAAGCCTCCGGAGAAGAGGCATGACCCCACCCTCGACGGGAATTACACGGGCCGCATCAACCATCTGTGGCCAGGAACCATGGTTGCGCGAGTCACGGTCGCAGTGCACAACTATGGCAAGCTCCTCTGTCTATGAGGCGAAAAGTTTATCTATCGCGTGCTTTTTTTTGGTCCTGGAAATATCAAACAATGCCTTGGATCGCGGGGGCCGATATCGCCCCCAGAAAGTAGGCCAAGGTAGGTCACCATCCAAGACGGCAAATTCCGGCCCTCCATCCTCAGAAGACACCATTCTTCGGTGGCAACTGAACATTTTCAAAGTAAAGGGCCTGGCGTCAAGAAGTGGTGTTGCGAGGGATTATCGCAAGCACCGGGTCTGTGGTTTTTGATACGTAATGGCCCGGAATTAGAATAGAGCGGCAACCGTTTGTTTATCCCAGCTCACGGACTGGTTTCCTGGCACGCGGATGCGTAGAATATGGCCTCGAAGAAGTATCCGTGAAATCCCTTTGCGCGTGGTTGACACGGAAATATCTTGCAGAAACCGAAGTTACTTGCCCAATGCGTGATAAGCTTCTATATACAGTCATACTAGCGTTTCCGCGACGAAGGAAATATTCAAAGAGCAAATAATAGTCTACGACCCGGTGATCGTTTTACACCGAGCAAATGATGCAAGACGAGGCAGAGGAGAGGAAAGGCAAATACACTTTAAGCGATGATTTCCGAGACGGAACCGCTACCTAGCTGTAAGGGATGCCATTTTCTGGTGATCAAGTGATTAGAATGTGATTTAATTTGTTAATATGCGCCATTATAGGAACTGCAGGCGCTGTTGAGGGCCACGGGAAGCAGGGCACGCGTAAAGTACGCCGTACTCGACCCATGATCAGGTTGATTGGAAGTAATCTACACTGATGGTCCTGCCTCTGAATTTGGTTTGGCTTGGCGTGAGCTCCATCAAGTTGCATCCAAGGTAAGTAAGTACGGAGCACTCGTATACAAGTTTGGCCTGGCATACGCAGCACCTAGGTACGGAGTAGTGCCTAGCAGAAAGTAGCGCATCCCTGCAGTTTACGGGCACGAGACGTTGATGAGACGAGGCGAAAGTAATCAAAGATAAATCACGTGCAGTTGTTTGGTCATGTACTGCCTCGAGGACGATCGCGGGTAACGGGAAGAGGAAGGCCGATCGGAGGTCGATAGCGGCCGGAGCCCGAGAGTTGCCGAACAAGATTTGGCCGCGGGGCCGAGGACGCGCGGATGCGGGCCGGCGGCTGCAAATCGCGGGTAACGCAAACCATTGGGCGAGACGCCGGGGGCTGACCTCGTCTCCCAGGTTGTGCCCTGCAGCTGGGCGCGGTCGATGCAACCCATGATGCCCGTCACCACGTGGCGCGTCAACATTAACCAACAGCCCAGTGCCCTGCAGAAGACGACGGATTCGAAGCGTACCTGGATATACGGAGTAACCAGCACAGCTTGGTATGATACGCGTGCCTTGTTTCGAACGCAGGTGGGCGCATGTGTCGGTTCCGAGTAGCCCAGTCGCAGGTGACTCACGACGGCGCACCGCCGGACATTGATTGGGCAGACATGGCGGAGGCCGAAGATGGTCGGGACAGCATCCGTCGTTGCCAAGCGGGCCCATGGTATGGGAGCCGCGGAGCCTCACAGGCAGGACGAAGGCGCAGCTGTTGTCCCGAGGCTCATGGGCGTCTCATGTGGATTTGGCGGGCTTGCTGCGGAAGACAAGACCAAAGCGGTGCAGCGGCCCGCGAACCAGAATGCTTTGTCAACAGTCCGTCGACGACGCGGCGCAAGTTAATCGCACAGTAGCCCGAACGTCAGTACGAGTAGTCGTAGCGATATCGACGCTACTCTTACGCCAGGCGGCATCCGTCGCCCTTGGCATGTTGCGAGAGCCGTGGGTGGGGGGCGGGCTTCGGGGGGCTTGGGGGGATCTGGCAGGGTTCTGGCCCGCGCCAGGCTTGAGCGGTTGTGCCTAGTTTGGGCATGGTCTAGCCGGGGTCTAGGCGCGGCCTTGTTGTCGGCGAACAGGTCGCGACACGGGCCGGATCTTTCGGATGAAGGGTTGGGCGGGCGAGGCTGTGGCCGTTGTTGAGGAGGCTTGGAGGCTTTGTTGGCTCGAGATGGGACCGTGGGAACCTAGGCTCCAGGCTGGAAGTCTTGGTGCCTCAGGGCGCCGCCTCCATCTGCACACGTACGAGCAGGTAATACTGGCCCGGTGGGGGTACATGCTGGCAAAGAGTTCCCGAACCTCCAAAGATTGCCCGACGCCAATCGGCAAAGCCGCCCCTAATTCTTCAGCCGCCACAGATTCTAGCGACGAGCCCGCCAGGGCAACGACGCGAGCGCGATCTGCTGGGGAGCATCGTTGTTGCGTCTCTGCGTCTCGCTGGGGGAGCCTGGACCGCAACTTCCCCCCACCATTGCTTTGCTCAAGACAGGGACCGGATGGAATGGAGCCGTGATTCGGAGGCTTCGCCACCATCGACGACGCCAAAGCCAAAGCCAAAAACCCAAAGCAAAAGCAAAAGCCAGAGCTGCAGTATTACGAGGGACACTGCCACGACCGAGATGCGAGCAATCTTGGTTTCCCCCTCCGCCACCAACTTTCGGGGCCTCAGCCGCCAGGCCGACAGCCGCTCTGGCGTCGCGCTTCACAACGGGCCAGTATCACCACGCAGTACGAGCACGTCTCTCTGCCGGCTGCTGTCGGCCCTCCTCACTGCCCGTGCCATCCACCACGCCTTGTCCGTCTCCTCCCCCAGAAGCGAGGTTGGCCGTCAGAGTGTGCCGGAGCTGCTGTGGCTGGCGGATCCTCCCCTGACATGATACCCGTCCAGAGGGCTGGCAGTCGCGGATTCCTGGGTGCTTCGTGACAGTCCCGTCCCTACTTTAGCGACCACTGCCTGCTAGTGAAGAGACTTGAGAGCACATGCCCACCCCTCGCTGTCCCTTGGGTCCCCGTCGACTGAGGCAGGCAGAGGGCGACTGGTTCCCGTGTCATGGGCGATGCCGCCTGGCAGTGGCTCGCGACTCGTGCGCCGCAACGTTTCTGGCGCGCCGCTGGTTGGCTGGGAAGTCGGGGTGGGATACGGCGTAGACGATGGCGAAGCCAGGGAGCTTCGGGTGCACGCCGCCTGTCGAGACCCCGGATAGCTCGAGATCTTCCTCCAGTGACAATGCCGCCGCCCACAACCCGCGGGCCCATGTGGCGCACCAGCTAGCCGCCACGGAAACAACGCTCGTCCACCCGCGCGCACCATTGACGCCGGGCAGTGTGCCAAGGTGGGCTCCGCCGCCGTCTTTAGAACGATTAGCTGCTCCTCATCTGTGCTAAAGGGGAGAAGAGGGGGGGATGCCGGGATGGAGGGGGGCGACAAGCATTAGAGGGACCATCGGAGGTGTGCGGCTCGCGGCCTCTTCCCTCGTTGCCGGCCCGACCTCGAACCTCACCCAGCATCGCATCCAACGTCGCCTGGATCCATCAGAGTCTGCACTGCTCCGTCATCACGCCTCCATCGCTTCCGAGATCGCATCTCAGTTGAAAACTTCAGCACCGGGGCGGCCTCGGCATCTGACCGATTCGATGCATAGCTGTGACGCCGTTCCGGGAGACACCTAACGGCTGTCGACAACTTCCAAGCCCATATTTCAACCCGCGACATCGCCCTTCGTCCGACGCTGCCCACTTGGCGACGGGCCAGACCAGCATCACTTCCCCACTCCGGTCAGTCGAGCGCCAGCACCGGGTAACCATCGACACATCGCGCGGCAGACGGCTCCAGTCGGCGATCATCGGACCACGGAGGCCGATATCCTCGACTACAACCTGGGGAAACAGCTCCGAGCAAGGTTGCGCCCTCTGACTGAATAGCCGCAGAAGTCCGACTCGACCTATAATCGCAGCCTGTCGGTCTTCCGTCATCTTCACATTGTCCCGAGATCTCGCCTACCATCTCTTGCGCCTCTCTCTCTCTCGCCTCTCCATATTCGTCACCGGCCCTTGGTGTGCGACACGCTTTGACGACGACGTCGACCTATCCGGCCTTTGCCGCAGGCCAAGCGGAGTTGCTGCAATAGCACACGCAGCCAAGATGCTCTCCAACCCTCTTCAGCGATATTCCCCCTACCACAACTCTGCCGCGGCGCCGGCATATAACAATCACCTGAATCAGCCTCAGGTTAGCGCCAACACGGATGCCAACGCCTTCGGCGCCTTTAGGCCTGATGCGAGCTATGGCTTCCAGCAGCTCGGCCAAGGCATGGCCGTGACGAGCCCTCCTCCCATGACCAGCCCTGACTCTTACCCCAATCAAAAGCACCACCAAGCTGCGGCTTCAAGCAGCGCATCAGGGACGTCTGGGCCGGTCAGGAGGCGGATAAGTCGGGCCTGCGACCAGTGCAACCAGCTGCGTACGAAATGCGATGGACGACATCCTTGCGCCCACTGCGTCGGTACGTGCTGCCTGCCATTCGTTGTTCAGTTCCTGACCTCGCTGATGCTTTCCCAGAGCTCAATCTCGGCTGCGAGTACATGCGCCAAAAGAAGAAACGGGGTAAGGCTTCCCGAAAGGAGCTTGCCGCGAGGGCCGCCGCTCAACCGGAGGGGGCTCTATCACCCAGCGGTGATAGCGGCAATTCTCAGGCAGCAACGGAGCGGGCAGATGCTCGGGGGCAAGATGCATCTCGGCGGGCCAGCAACGCCGAGATGACAGATGCCGAATTCCAAAGTCGTCACACCAACACCTCTAGCGAGATTTCGGACCAATCTCACGCAGTCGACGACGCTCACATGGACAGAAGTGCCATGGTTGAGCCCCAGCCGATGGACCTCCAAGGCTATGACCGGCTCCAGCCAGGATACGAAAAGCAGGGCATGGGCAGCGCCGCCATGATAACCGGCTCGACATACTCCAACGAGCACGGCAACATGGCTGATTACCCAGGCTTGCCTTTTGGGCTCTTGCCGCAAAACCAGGCCAGCTTTGACAACAGTCCTGGCTTTCGAGTAAAGCAGGGCCCGATGGACAGGTACTCCATGGATGGGTACCCAATCACTGGCGGAGCATCTCCCGGCTGGGGGATGCCAATCTCGCCATCTGGCCAGTATCAAGCACAGGCTCCCACCCGCCAGCACCCCAACATCCGGTATCCTGTCCTTGAACCTCTCATTTCCCACTTGGGGGGCATCATACCAACGACGCTGGCTTGCGACTTGATTGAGCTCTACTTTGCTTCATCCTCGTCCGCCCAGATGCATCCGATGTCGCCGTACGTGCTCGGGTTTGTCTTCAGGAAAAGGGCCTTTTTGCACCCAACGCGGCCTAGGAAGTGCAAGCCGGCGCTCCTGGCAAGCATGCTGTGGGTGGCTGCCCAGACTAGCGATGCCCCTCTCCTGACAACCTCGCCGTCTGCCCGGACCAAAATCTGCCAGAAGCTTTTGGAACTCACAGTGCGGCTTCTCAAGCCACTCATCCACACTCCTGTGGGCGAGTCCTACGCTGCGTCCAATGCTGACATGGGAGCTGTTGGCCTGGGAGGGCTCGGTGTTGCGATGCCTGGATCCGTCAGCATGGATGCGTTGGCGGGAGAGTACGGGCCTTTCGGAGCCGCCGGACATTTTGACGACGTGGCGACCTATGCCCACTTGGCGACAGTCGTATCAGCCAGCGAGTACAAGGGGGCGAGCCTGAGATGGTGGAACGCTGCCTGGTCTCTTGCCCGGGAACTCAAACTTGGCCGCGAGCTTCCCCCGAACGACTCTCGGCCGAGCCACGAGGGGCACGAAGCTGAGCAGGACGGTGTCGACGAACACGATGCGTGCCGGAACCAGCCGGGCTTCGTGACCGAGGAGGAACGAGAAGAGCGACGCAGGATCTGGTGGCTCGTCTACATCGTAGACAGACACGTGGGCCTGTGTTATAATCGTCCGCTATTCCTCCTCGATGTCGAATGTGGAGGTCTGCTGCAGCCCATGAACGACACTGCTTGGCAAAACGGGGACTTTGAGAGCTGTCCTGACAGCAATGCCGACCCCGCCCCCGCGCGCCCACTCTCGAGGGGTTTCGGTCCCCCGAACGCCCGTGTAAGCGGGCCGCAGTTCGAGTGCAGCGGCCACAGCATCTTTGGCTACTTCCTACCGCTCATGACCATACTCGGCGAGATAGTCGACCTACACCACGCCAAGAACCATCCCAGATTCGGCCTTGGCTTCCGTGGGGCCCACGAATGGGACGGGCAAGTCGCAGAGATCCGCCGACATCTCGAGGCCTACGAGCAGAGCTTGAAGCGCTTCGAAGAACAGTACTTGGTGAAATCGACGGATGGCGGCCTCAAGCCAGACTTGGGTCGGAGCGAAATGGGCGAGAACCCAACGGCCTTGGATCCAAACAGCCCATCGACGCAGTCTGTGTACACCAATACGTCGAACCGCATGACGGAAAGCGAGATCCAAGCACGCATCACGCTGGCGTACAGCACCCACGTCATGCACGTCCTGCACGTCCTACTTGCCGGCAAATGGGACCCTATTAGCCTCTTGGACGACAACGACCTGTGGATTTCGTCTCAAGAGTTCATCACGTCGACGAGCCACGCTGTTTCCGCAGCCGAGGCTATCAGCCAGATTCTCGAATACGACCCGGGCCTGGAGTTCATGCCCTTCTTCTTTGGGGTGTACCTGTTGCAGGGGTCGTTTCTCCTCCTCCTGATTGCGGACAAGCTGCAATATAATGCATCGCCGAGCGTCGTCAAGGCCTGCGAGACGATTGTGCGAGCCCACGAGGCCTGTGTCGTGACACTCTGCACGGAATACCAAGTAAGTTGACATGCCTCGCTCACTCCATTTGGACCCCCTTGTTGACGATTCGGCGCAGCGCAACTTCAGCAAGGTAATGCGTAGTGCGTTGGCCGTCGTTCGAGGCCGCGTCCCCGAGGACATTGGGGAGCACCATCAACGTCGCAGGGAACTTTTGAGCTTATATCGATGGACCGGTGATGGGACGGGTCTTGCCCTGTGAGTTGACCGGAGCAGAATTAGGTTGGCGGCACAAAAGGCATGCTGGAAGCTGGGTCAAGCGCATGACGGCCTTTGCCGAGTTTTCTAGAGTGTATCAGGTCACAAGAGTGTCAACATGGCGAGGGAACTCCATAGGGTGGAGAAGACAATAGCCATGGTAGTTTACGCCGGGATAGATCCAAGTGCTTGTCGATGACGGAGCCGTGTTGGTGAACAGACCACACGTTGCAAGCAAACATTTCAAAGGAAGAAAGGGACAACAGCCTATGGGGATTGAAGCGGCCTTTGTTGATCAGCTTCAGTGCTCCTTGTAATTGATTTTCTTTTTGCTTGACATCTCTTGTGCGCGTCAGAAACTGTCGTCGATGTAGGGAAACGTTGGTGTGGTCCCAGGGATGGCGACAGAGGTGGCCCTGTCTCTCAGGGGCTGGCACGAAGACTTCTGGACTCGGGGAGATCGGATGGTCCCCATCGTGTACGAGGGAAGCTCGACGGGCAGGAGGTGCTCGTTGCATTGACGGATGGATGGCATCTGTCGTAGACGATGGGCGGTGATGAGTAGTGACAGTCACATTGCCATGCTTGACCTCTTGTCCGACACGGCTGAGCAAGAAGAGGTGAAGCCAGCAAGACGGTCAGCTCGCGAGGAGTGCGAACGACAGCTCCCCGCCACGTGCCGTCAACGCGATTGCTCCGAGCTCGCCGTGGCCATGAGCTGCTGTGCCAACTCCAAGCCTTAGGGTAGCCAGCACGGCTGGGGGCAAAGCGAGCACCCTTCAAGATGTCGGGAAGGAGGTGCTGATGCCGTCGCGGGACACGTGCCTGGCCCGACAGCTGCCACCGCTCTCCCATCCGTCGCCAACGCTCACACCGACGCTCACACCGACGCCCTCGCCCCCCTTCATCCCATCCTGCCACGGCACTCGCGCGCGTGTCACAATAGAAGCTCGTTGGCTATTCAGATGCTCTGCCTCACCGCTGCCTCCCGGGGTATAAGACCCCCTCCCACGGCGGAGATTCACAGCCCAGCACTTCCTTGTCAAGCAACCTTCTCTCTCGCGCTGCTCCGCGGCATCTCGTCGCCCGCTTCTCTGCATCACGGCAAGCTTCCAGATACTTGTGCCCCCTTGCACCGTCGAGTCATCCGGAGAAATCCTGTCACTGCCACGGCATCTGGCTGTGGTCCTTCGCGTTTCCACCCGGCCCGGCAAGCCGCGGTGAGCTCCAACGTCCTCTATCAAGGTATCCTTGGCTTCACAGATGAGGACACTCCCTTTTAGTTCTTCTTCGATCATGTTTGCTACTCGGCACGCGACCCCTCATGTTGCAGAGAAGTCGTCTGCCAGCGTACGCACTACCCGTTGAAACCCTCGTCCCCTTCACCGTGGAGCCGTCTCTCCAATGTGGTGGAAGTGTTGCCTCGTACAGCAAATCAGTCCTGAGAGAGCATAGGGCCGTCTTTCTTTCTATCTACTGGATAAATAAGGCAGTCTTTTCCCTGCCCTTGAGCTTCTGCTGACCGTAGACCAAAGCAGCAGCAACAGCGGCTTTGATTTTGATTCCTCGGTGTCCACCTCGTCCGGACAACCAGCGCACTGCTTGTCTCCATTCAGTATCAATCATTGACCTAAACACAAGCAAGCGACGAGATGTCTTTGAGCAAGTCGGATAAGTCCAGCAAGTATACGATCCCCCAAAGCGGCGGGATCGAGGGCGCCGCTCCTGAAAACGAACACGCCCGCAGGCGAAGGGTGCCAAGCATTGAAGAGGCCCTGGATCCCCTGTTCGATGACCCAGCTCCGAGTTCAGCACCAGTTCCAACGTCGGTTAGCCACCATGGCAGACAACTTCTCGATCCGCCTTCCGGTATCCCATGCTCCGGTCTACAAGCGCCAAGCATGCTTGCGGTGACCCCTCAGGAGTCGTTCGCCAGAGGGCTTCGCTCTATTGCTCCAGCCCTCCTAATGCCATATGTCGCTCAGCCGCCCATCCTGGTCGCTGGCCACACGCTCCAAGAGCTGGGCTGCGAGATCCCAAGCTGGGTGCCCCCCGAGGAAGCTCTCCGCCGCCGTCGATCTATTGCCAACGAGATTGAATATCAGAGAAGCATCCCTCCCGCCCTGCCTCCCTCTCGAATCCCGGATCTGCCGCCCAAGCAGGACGTCGAAGACTACATCGAGTTCCCCGAGGGCGTTGATGAAGATACCAGGCGCGTCATCGAGGAAAAGAACAACAAGATCGCGGCCAAGGCGCAAAGGATTGACCGAGAGAGAAACAACATGGCGGCCAAGAAGAGCAGAGCACTTCGGATCGAGGCGCGAGACAACTACCGCGAGCTTCTGATCGCGGCAAAGACGGAGCTGAAGCTGGTGCGCCTCATGCTGGTCGCTCAAGGCCTCAACCCAGCTTTGTGGGATAACCTGGCCCCGAACGTTGCGCTGAACCTGTTGGCCCAGACGAGGGGAGAAGCCAATGCCGTCGACGCTCGAAGGGCTGACCTCAAGAAACGCGAGGACGCCCGGAAGCGAGTTGAGAGGATGCGGGTCAGGAACATGCTGCGCGCTCAGCGTGAGGCTCAAGGAGCTGCTTCTCTCGAGCTGCGTCATGACCTTGCTGCTGCAGAGCATGGCCAAGACTTCCTTCCAGTAGTCAGCCCTGAGCCTGAAGCGGCCACGGTGGACACAGCTACGGGCGAGTACGTGCCAGTCGTGAGCCCGAGACTCGGTGGTCAGGGGTATATCTGAAAGGGTGGATTTAGTTGGGCTGTTTGTTGGAGAGAGGTAGTCATGGATAAGTAGAATGGAGAGGTAGAGAACGCATTGCGGGTTCAAAGATCGGTTATCAGACGACGGTGCTCTCCCTCCCGGAGCTGTTCACTCCCTGGAACGTGAATCTGTATTACTCCTCGCATTCTTTTCACTGTACCCGGTAGTCGGGAGAGTCTTTGTGCCTGCTCCTCCTCCGGTCTCAACCCAGCAAGCAGTGAGCCACAGACAGTCGACCCAGCCAGGCGCCGTCAGCCTTTGTTTACAGACGCTTGCGAGTCGACCGCCGTACAGCACTCCTTCTTCCCGGTTGCACCGTGCCACGAGTGATCTCTTCCTGAACAGAACCATCGTGTCAGCCCTTTGCCGCAGCAAACAAACACGGACGCGACTACAAATATGCTGAGCGGCTGCCTCCATCGGTCCTCCCTAGAGCGCCAGCACCGACTATCGCCCAAGCACCTTCGACGGAGACGAGGCGAGCCTACCACTCACGACAACTTGACTCCACAACCATGCCATCACCAGACTCCAGGAGCAGGGCCGCAGCCAGACGCGGACTGAAAGCCGCCGCAGCCAAGGCACCACCGCCAGACCCGGGCAGCCCGTCGGCGCAACCTCCCCCGGTCGTCCCCGACGAGCAGGCGCCGTCGTCGCCGTCGGGAAGCCTGTCGGTGGAGCTCGTGAACGGCAGCGACGCCCTCATCAACTACAGCGGGGATATCAAGGACGGGCTCATCAACCTCCTGGACCGCATGGGGTCGGACGACGCGGCGCCGGCGACGGACAAGGACAAGGACAAGGACAAGGCGGCGAAGCTGACGCGGGCCGTCTTCGGCTACGTCGAGTTCTGCGCCCGGAGCGGCGACGCGGAGACGGAGATGCGCGAGACGCTCAAGGCCGTCAAGGCCACCTTCGACAGCCTCGTGTCCCGGCGGGACAAGGGGTCGCCCTACCAGAAGGTCATCAACTGGTGCGCCATGCAGCGGTCGAAGAGGGAGAAGCAGCAGAGGCAGCAGAGGAGGAAGGAGGGCGACGGAGACTCTTGAGCTTGAGGGACGGTAGGGGGCCCATGAGCTTTGGCTGTCACATGTCCAGGGAAATGTGGTGAGGCTGCGGAAGGATGAACGCGGGGTGGAAAGGGGGGGAGCACATTCAGGGGCCTAGGGTTCTGTCACGAGCTATTCATCTCCTTTTTTATTTCAAACGCAACTCACGAATGCAAGCGCCATGAAATAGATGCTTTATCAGGCGTGGATTTAGAGGTCATGACAAGTTGACACTTTGGAAGCAGGCTTCGGCAACGGAAGTCCTCAGCCCCCCCCCCC